>JBCJKH010023367.1:0-16156 GCA_039877255.1 Loriculus beryllinus | reverse complement strand
AACTGCACCCTGAGCACCCTAATTCATTCCTACATGCCTCAAGACTGCAGTGTGGAAACCCTTAGATCTGCCACACACCCCCCCTCTTAGTCTACCAAAGATGCCACCCAGCTATATGGATCACGCTTTAATAAGGATTTATGGTGATGATTTTCACAGTGTAATAAGTGCTAATTCAATACTAATAGAATATTAAATGGCACGTTAACTGACATTCTAACTGCAATGCAATAGGAGAATGGCATCAGCAAGATATCAAATGACTCTTATTGTTCACTAATAATCAATAATCAAGTTCACAGAGACAGTCAAACACTTTTCATTAGGCTTATTGAAAGCATTAGCACCAGCATCAGTGAACGCTAATAAACGACTTGCAATCTATCCATTTTGCTTTTCCTTAGGGGTTCAGGTTTAATTTCTTGACATCTCTGATGCAACTAACAAGAGGACCAGCTAGTGGTGATGGTCATGACTTGCATGATCACTGCAGGGACTTGGTAATTATTGATCTTAGCACCAATTCAAACCACAGAAGGACACAAAAACCTTGCTGCCCTGCCCCTTTAGTCCTCCTTGGCACCTGGGGTTTTTTTAGTGATGGCACCATATTTAGCTGTTACAGGTGAGTTTCCAGTTCTCCCACAGTAGGTAACAACCACACGACAACCAGCCACGACAGGATGGTTGCAAACTGGATGTGGAGAAAGGAACCTGGGCCACCCCCACATGCCTACCCCAGCCTCAGTTTCCCCACTTGCAAATGCAGATGATGGGGCTGAGCCATGCTGCAAGAGGGAGAGAAGAGGAGGGGGTGATACTTATGCTGCAGGAGAACACTTTTCAACTTTTAGCAGGAACCATCACTTTAAATGAGAATCAGTCAGCAATTGTATTGTGCATCACTTCTGTTTGCTGGGTTTTTTTCCTTTCCCTTACCATCTTTTTGTTGTTTCCCTTTTCATTATTAATATTAGTGGTATCATTAGTATTAATAGTGTTGGTATTATACCTTATTTTAATTATTATACTGTTCTTAACTCAATCCACAGGCTTTACCTTTTTCCCGATTCTCCTCCCCATCCTGCTGCAGGGGGAATGTGCGTGAGTGGCACTTAGTTGCCAGCTGGGGTTAAACCACAACACTCTCTAACAAGCAATGCTGGGGCAAAGCAGCACTCGTGCAAGCCTGCCTTCATAGACTCTTGAGATAAACTCCATCTGGGTAAGGAAGATGCATTTTTTCCCTCTTCTTGAAAGCATTTGGCTTTATTCCTATTGATAGATGGGAAAGCAAGAGAAGAAAAGGAGAGGGAGGCTCAGCCATCCACAGCTCCCTGATGAGCACCAAGGCTGGAGGTCTCACCACCCTCTCTGCCTCACTTGGTGCTTGACTCCTAGCCCCAGGAACTCCTGCTTCTCCTCCCATCAAGGCATCACCACACTGTGCATTGATTTCCTAGCGTGTTGCTGTAACACTCCTCGCAGTTGATGTTGTGTCTGTCACTCCAGCAGCTCTCGGCCCTAAGCTTTCCACCTCCCTTCCCTCCAGGGAACAGATGGGCACGCTGCTGAGAGGCGGCATTTGGTTGGAAAGCCCCAGCACAGGCTCTGTAGGCTGGAAGCCCCACTGCCAGGGTGGGAGATGCAAGAGGTGAGGAGGAGGATATAGGAGAGCTTGGGCTCACCAGTGGGCTTCCCCTCCTGCCTCAGAGAAACCAGCACAGCAGCTACGGCCCTAGGCTAGGGAGATAGAGTGAGAGCGTATTATTGCCTTCAAGGGGGTCTTTTCAGGGTAAGTTTAATGGTGTCTGGAAGGGGTGGATGATATTTAGAGCCTAAAGTGATGAAGAGGCAGGAAGGAAGCCCTCGTAAAGTTGCTGTTTAAATGATTACTTTAACATGGCAGGGATTTTACAGCATTATCAATGATGTATTGGGTCACCTTGAGCCTGGGATAATTGTTTTGGGTTTTTTAAGTGTTGTTGTCATTCCAAATAAGTATTTTTGTTTACAGCAGACCCAACCCCACCATTCTGTGCCACAGCCCCACTAGTGAGAAGAAGTGACCTGCTAGGATTAATGAAATACTTCACCAGCAAACTACAGCTCTTATCTCAGATAGGGGAAAGATCAACAAACAGTGTGGGTTTGGACTACATTTTCTACCCTCTTTCTCCAAAGCACGTTGTGGCAACAGCTCTGTCGTAATTCCCACGCTCCTCTTTAATCATCTCTTTGCCATTAACACTTTGATTGGCTCTTCTGTAAGATGATCTCTGTGCAGCAGGCCAAAACTTGGTGCTGCACACACGGTGAAGCACCCGAAACCCACCCCATTGCACTCGCCAAGGGAGACAACCCCTTTTCACCAGAGGATGTTACAGCCCACCCTGGATCAGATCTCCTGCCCTCCCCTCGGCTCTGTGATGAGCCTGCTCTAATCTTCTCACTTCACACAGTCTCAGGATCCAGCTAACAACTTCCCCTGCTGCCCTCGACCCCCAGCAGCAAAGTGGTAGGAGGGAAAAGAGAGAGGGATCAAACACGGCTTGTTCGGCACAAAGCAACGTCAGCTCCCGACTGCCAGCTCTGAATGTGCAAGACAAATCCTCTGTTGTGTTGCAAAGTATGATCCTGGAAAGCTAATGTGGTGGTTAAGCACAGTAACAGCAGCCTTGTGAGGAAAGCTCAAGAGCAAATCACTCTCATGCTGTTTGGTCTTTTCTTACGCTGTCCAACCCTTCCTCGCATGGCAAGCAAGGACTTGAACACAGCAATGGTCAACCTGTGGGGACAGTGAGACCCCAACCCTACTGCTATGCCCCAGCATTGGACATGGGCAGGAAGGTCTAGGGACAGACCATGGGCATGCCAGCCCTGACCCACTAAGGCAGGGTGCTCAGGGGACGAGTCCAGCCGGACCCCACAATGCCAGTGCATTGGACCCTGCCAGCACATCAAGAGCAATGCAGCGCTGCTGCTGCAGAAGCCAGCTCCCTGTCCGTGGTGTACAGTCCCCATCAGAGGGCATAGGAACACAGTCTGGAGGACTGATGTAGGAGCTGTTGGTTCCCACTGCTCTGGATCAGGCTCTCCTCAGCAGGAGATGCTACACAAGACAGTCATAGCTGAAAATACCTTCATCTCTGCAAAGGCGGGGGCCCTCTAAGTGGATGGCAGTGGGATACTGCATCAATGGAGCATCTGAAACCTTTCTGCCAAGCACCAGAAGCTTCATTTTACCAAATTTGAATGCACGCAGGTGTGAGGTATTGCTCAAACTCCTCCTTCTCCCTGTTGCCACTGCTTCTCTCTTTCCCAAGCCTAGTCCAGCTGCTGCTCCTCTCCTGATGCACTACAACCCACAACAAGGTCACTGTTTGAGAGTGAAAGCTGTGCCAAAGCAAGATGGATTTCCAAAATGTGGCACAAATAGTTCCAGAGCCATTACTGCCAGCACGATAACACACGCCGTCAGAGGGATTTAGAAACTACTGCTTAAAGCCAGTCCTGCACTGGGAAATGGAAGGAGGGGGAAACTGTCCATGCTTTCTTTCAGCCATATGATGCCGTAACCTTGGTCATTATACCTGTCTGCAGGCGTGTCTGCACTCAGGTGACAATCTGGGGCCATTCCTACTTAAGCCTAGTGTTTGGCATAGGTACCTCCCCTTGCTCCATATGGAAGGCTGTTTAAAGTCATCCTGCTCTGCTGGTTAGAAACCTAAGTCTAGAAACCTAAGTCTAGATATAAACCATGGCTGGTTTATATCCATTCCCTCTCATAGCAGCACCATCCTTTAGCTTAAATGCTCTCCTCTCTCCCCAGTGCTTATCTTCCAGTGTGTTCACAGAGAGCAATCATATTCCCTCTTAGCCTTCATCTTGCTGGGCTCTACAAGGCAAACTCTCCTAGTTTCTTCTTGTGTGATAGACTCTCCATTGTGCTAAATATCCCTGTAGCCCTTCTTCAGCACCTGCTCCAGTGTGAATTCCTCTTTTGTGACCAGAATTCATACCCAGCTTTCTAGAAGAGGACTCCCCCATTGCCTTGCACAGAAATGTTCCTATCTCACTCTAATTCCCATCACCTCTTTTTAATGAAAGCAAAAAAGAATGGCAACTGGTGAATATGACTATCGGTGCAGAACTGCTCATCTGCTGTGAGCATCCTCGTCTCTCAGTCCATGTGATATACATGGAAAATGAAACCCAAGGAAATACACATTAAAAAAGGCAACCTAAAAAGACGGCTAGCTGCATGGGCTCTCACTAGCAAGCACACAGCTGGCCTTAAAAGGGTTGTATTTGTGTTAAAATAACTATTTAAGATATAGGATTGTAGAGAAAAAAAACAACAAACCAGAAATAGAGCAATTATAGTAATTGTAATGCCAGTACTCTTCTACAGGGAGATGTAACTCTATAACAGGGGTGGATGTGACTATATCAGAGTAAGAGAACTTCTACTGGCATGATTTATTGCTCTTTCCATCTGCTGGGGGTCAGAATACCTGCATCAACAACTTCAGTTCATGCCCATTCCAGCAGAGGTACCTTCTTAAACTGGTATGTATGTGTGAGCTGCTATGAGCAAAGTTAACTCCATCCCAGCACAGTTTAAAACTTAAAAAGACAGGAAAAGCCTCAGACTATATCCTACCAGACCTAGGAAAACCCCTCTGTTTTGTTATAGCAAAGCCAGGAAACCCTTAACGGCTCTTTGCCCACTCTGAGGCACGTATCTGGAGTGACTGTCTTCAGCTACAGGACTCCTGCCAGAGGAGACTTGCTCCCCACGTGTGTGCAGGGAGGCTGAACCACTCTTTGGCTGATGCTTGTGCAAGTGCCAAGTGCTCTGACAGCTTGCATCAGGGTCTTGCACAGAGATCAGTCAGCAGGCTGAGATTGCTGAGGAGATCCTGAGCTCTCTCTTTCCCTTTTGGGTTTGCTGAGGACTCCTCAGTGTCCCTTTTCAGTCCAGCCAGAAACCTGGCCCTGACCCTGCTCCGGCATGATGAGACAATGCTCATCAGCTGTGATCACATAGCCTTAGTGAAATGTCCAACCAGGAACACATGCCTCACTCTGCTGTCTGCAGCTCCCTGTATCATCACGAGAGCTCCTGCAGCATCAAAAGGGGAAACCAGGGAATAGCAGAGATGATACAGGATGGCAGTGGGGAACATTGCCAGATGATCTGCCCTTTGGTTGCATTGCACTTACGCTAAAGACTCTGTTTTTGCCATCGTTAAGACATGGACTGACATTTAAAAAGTACCTGCAGTCACTTAGGAACTGAAATTCACTGAAAGACAATGATAATTAGTCACTTATGTGAACTGAATATTGGCTTTTATGCCAAAGTTGTAAAAGGACCTGGAATCAAACAGCTACTGATGAGTCTCTGCACCATTAGGGCTTTTTCTGGTTGAGGGATACACCAAGAATGAGAATGGGAGTACTAATAAAGCACCCATAGAGACTATAATTCCCTTTATTTTCCTTCACAAACTTTAGTACTGCAGATCACCTTTCTTCTACCTGAACCTCCAGTACCCACAGGTAGCTTTGATGTGGTCACCACGAGGTAACTTCAGGAAAGTTACTTCCCAACTTTTCCCTTGGATTTCTCTAAAAAGAAGCGTGTTTCAGAGATGCTATCTCCTCCTCTGGCAGGAAGAGAGGGAGGGTTTGGCTGGGAAATCCACGTGCCTCTGTATCTGGTAATTATCCAGCCGCAGAGGCAATGTGAAACGTTCTGTGCTGTCGTGGAGAATGACAGCACCTGGAGCTCCAGCACCCAGATAAAAAGCGGAGAGACAATCGAGCAGATGGAGAAAGGCAGCGCTACATCATGGGGTGGCAAGGCAGGGAGAGAAAGAAGGAGGGGGAGAGGCAAAAGCTGCTGAGAAACATCAAGACAGCTACTGGAGAATGAGATAATGCCACAGATTAGTAATGCAAAGGGCAGCTCTGAAAGAGTGGGGCAATGAGAATGAGCCAGGGTGAGGGCAGGTGAGGAGAGAGTGGGTGCAGAACAGGGACAATGCAAACATGAGAGAGAGCTTTAAAGTGTTTTGTGTGCTCTCAGGTCCCTTCCTCCCACCCCAGTCACAAGCCAGAAATGCAGGTGTCACCAGAAGCTGTCACAGAGTAAGGGAGAGATTTGCAAATCAGCTCACTGCAGCTGAAGATAGACTTGGCACTGCAAACAGCTTGTGGATTCCAGTGGCTCGCTCAGGGAACTACAGAACTTAAGACCAAAATAACTACAACTGGAACTTCGGGGCACCACCTCATGTATTTTGTAAGTGGAGAGATGAGAGGGAGGTTCCCCAGCTATCCCCCTCACAATCACATATGGAGAGGCACATGTAAGCCTGAAAAACAGTCCCTGTGATCGATGCTGTGGTGCCACGGCCCAATTCCAAAAAGCAAGGTGCCATACACACCAACCCATGCAGCAGTGTGACAGCACCAGCGTGCGCTCTCGGGGCTGCTGCAAATAAAAGGCATGTCGACAGCACTGCAGAAGCCTTCGATGGGTGAGGAAGAGCTGACTGCCATGTAGCCCAAAGCCATGTACCACCTTTGGGAAGGTTTCTGACATGCGAAAATGCAGCCAAACAGATTAGGACCAAAGGCTTGTCAGGGATTGATGCTCGTCACCAGCCTTAATGCTTGCTGGGGTAGTGATCAAGGTATTGGCAGTGACCAAGAGGTCTGCAGTGGCAGCAACTCTCCATGGAGAGGAGCAAATAAGTGCCCAGATATCCACACCTGAATGTTTGGGGAAAGAAATGGGACTGGTAGCAGCAGTGAATGATATTACAAGGTCAGAGCACTGGGCCACACAGTCCAGTAACCACCCTGCCATGATTAGTGACAGATGTTTCAAAGGATGGTGGAACACCTCCTGAAAGGACAATATAAATCACCAGCTACATAATTTCATGATCTCTCCCAGTAATAAAAGTCTATTAATCCAACCCCAAGCAAATCACAGAACAGTTTGGGTTGGAAGAGATGTTAAAGACCATCCCAGTTCCAACCCCTCCGCCACAGTCAGGGGCACCTTCTGCTAGACCAGGTTGCTCCAAGCCCTGTCCAGCCTGGCCTTGAACACTTCTTCATATCTAATGAACTTCTTCATATCTAATCTAAATCTACTTTTTGTGTAATCTGGCTTCCTCTCTGAATGACAGCTTGCATTCCACCTTGTAAGTCTGTACTCTACCTTTCTTATCCCCCAGGCATTTCTCAAACCTCTGCCCCTTTTTCCTTTTTTTAAAACTCATTAACATCCTCATCCTGATGATACTTTCTGGCTGAGAATTTTGTCAGTTAACCATTAATTGGCACACAAATGAAAGAATATCAGATTAAAGTGTTATGTGAAACTAGCAGGTGTCTCCTGTGTTTTGTATTATATGAAATACTTCCTTTAATAGCTGAGAAGCATGCTACTCGACACAGGAATACGCTTTCTATTTTGTGGACCCTGATGTCCATTTCATCTCATACTTCCCCAAAAGGGAAAACAGAATAGCACATCTGAAGCATTAGCCTTTGTCCTGGGGGCGGTGGGAGGCAAAGACCCGCAACAAGGAACTCTTTGGAGAAGCAAATCAGATTGGGAATGGGAGCAATAGCAGTGAAAATAAAGACTTCAATTTCCCTTCTTTTCTGATCTCATGAGAGTATCAGAGGTGGCTCAAATAAGTTATCATCTTCTCTTCCAGGTGGTTCCCTTGGGCTGCTAGCAGTAGAAGGGTGGTGTTTTGGGACGAATGAGAAAGCAAGCTCATCCTGCCTGCTCACTCCCTGCTGCTGCATTTCAACGAAGGACACCTCCTTGATGTGCAAACACTCTAGTTATTATTTACAGCTGACCTTTTCCTTCTCCAGCTCCCGCTGCTGCAGCGCGGCTGGTGGAGTCAGGGCTTGTAGAGATTGTGGAGACAATGTTTAGCGAAACACGTTGGCTTCCTTGCCTGTGCCAGAGCTGTCATCGGTGCCACTGTGGATTGAGCCGTACCCATGCAAGCAACGGTGGGAAACAGGAAATAAAAAGCCTAACATAGACAAAGCCTTTGAGGAGCTTAACCCCTCTTCCCCTTTTCCATCTCTCTCCCACTTGAAAGCAGAGAACAGCTTCTGAGCAAGACACACACTCTCATTTCCATATCTAAGCCAGTCCCGAAATACTATCACAAAATAACACTCTGAGAGAGGAGACCATGAAGCAGATTTGCTTTGAGAGATTCTGCTGCTTCTGTTTTTCAATTCCACCAAAAAACAACTGCCACCAAACACTGAGTGCACCTGGACTGGTGCAGTCAATCCAAGGCACCTTGGTACCAGGATGAGATGGGGAATTGGAGGGAAGCAACAGCAAAATCCATCAAGGGCTGGGAAGGGATCAGCATCTAAAGAAAGCTTAAAAACATTAAATATGTATAACTTGACTAAGAGAAGACTTAAAAGGGACATGTTGACAAGCTATACCTCTTTGAAAGCTGAAAGCACCGAGGGAAGAGAGGAATTATTTAGCAAGATGCCTAGGGGTCTAGAAAGGAGTAATGGGTCAGAAAAAGAAGAGAACTAAGCCTGTTCAAACTTGAGGAAAAACTCCTTGTCATTTACAAGTGGTAATCTTGTGAAGAGTCTCCTAAGGAAAACAAGGAAGCCCCTATTGTTTCAGACATTTACAACAAAGTTAGGCCAAGCATTAGATGATGTGTGGGGAGCAGCTTCACAGTGGATGCTGAGAAACCAAACTACAGTGACCTGGTCTCACTAATATTCCCCCAACCTGTCAGAGCTCAGCAACACGCCAGGAGCAAACAACTCCTCTCACAAGTTTCTTTCAGATGAAGCAATGTTTTTTGCTGTTTTCACTTCACATGCAGCTAAATGGTTCTCGGCAAGACCTCAGACCTCTGTATACTGTACTGGAGTTAACTGGCACAGGTACAGTTTTGTTTTCATAAACAGGATCTGTTAGAAATCATCCCTGGCGAGGTTAAAATCTACTGATACAAAGACCAGAAGTGTTACTATTTCCAAAAGCCACTGGCCTCTTGTAGTCCCAAATACCCTGGGAGTAAAGCTGTGAGGCACTTAGAAGCCACAAGTGAAACCGTGTTTAGCACGGAACTTAAGACTTGTCAAACTGCCTTTGGGTCTACCAGCTCCCAAACTAAGATACAAACCCCACATTTTCAGAGCAGCATTTGGCAGTGTGAGCTCCTTTACCAATATAGCCCCTTCTCTTACTGCCTAAAATTACATACTTATGAAAATCTGTGCAAAGGGTGTTTTACAATCATAGAACAAAGCGTTGCAAACTTTAGACTTGCATGCTGTATTTATGTTGCGTGTTGAAGGACTCCTTCAAGTGGAAACCACAGCAAAGCTGTGACAGCTAGGCAGATGCTCAGTCCACTCTCTTTCCTTTATTTGGTGCTCTGCTAATTTGTGCCTCTCCCTAATGCTTTACTCTTGCCCACCATCAGGCCCCGCAAAAGGAGGCACCTGAGAAAGACTTGCAGGGGAACTAAAGAGAAACTGCTGGGAGGGACAACGCCCAAGAGCTTTGATCTGAGCTTACCTTTATCCCCACATTCACAATATGCCTTACAGAGGATGACATGTTTATGAATAAATAAATAGCAGAGGAGAGGGGTAAGAGTGGAAAAAAAGGAAATGTCAAGATATATTTGATGGGAGTTTCCATTGTTAGCATGAAAGGCAGAAGCTGGCTTAAAACCTCATGATCAGAAATAATGGGAAGAAGGTATGATATCCTTGAGAAAGGGGGAAGGAACAATTCCCACAGCTAGATCTCCTTGCCATCAAACCAGTCACAGCATCACCTTGTGTTTCCTTTCCTCCAAGACCTTTGCAGGACTTGGTCTTGCAAGGCAGCACATGTTGAACAGCAAGCAGCAGTTTTGTCGAAGAGACTAAGTGCTGTGGTACTGGAGCTCTTGTGCTTTGTGGAGGAGTATCGTAATGCCTGTCTGGCACATATGGGGAGACACTGGAGAAGGAAAGGATGCAACAAAAATGCAAAGTCAGACAACAGATTTATTTTATAGCTGGAAACAAAACCTGACCGATCTGACCTATCTCATATGAAACTTCACTTGGTACGCATTGGTTGCATGAGGGTAGGGAGAGGAGGGCAGCTATGTCTGCGGAACAGCCTTCACAAACCCAGATATCACCTCCAAGCATACCTATCTCAGCACTACAGTAAGAGATCATGCTTGTCTTTCTCTCTAATTGGGACCTGCCCAAGGACACACAAACAGAGCAGACAGAACTTGCTGAAGCACAAGCTCCTCCTCCCCGTGGCCCCCGTCTTGGGTCAGTTGGCTCTGTTGCTCTGGAGCCTGAACTCCAGCCCAGCTACTGATGGCAGCACAAGCACAACCACAGGGGATGCTCTGACTGCTTCTGCACCTTCTGACCTGCAGTCTTCTGCCATTGGCAAAACAAGCTGTGCAAATTGGCTGGAACACAGAACCCCTTTCATTTCTTAGCAAAGACAATGATGCTTAATCCAACTGGAAGCATTTACCCAGGGATATCTTATCTGGATCCACTGACATCCTTGACTCTTCTCCCCAAGAGCCTGATGTGAAATGAAACCTCTCTCCTGCGCACAGCTTACCCGCAGCACAGATAAACCATTTCCCCACAGAGTTCCCTGCTCTACAACTGGCAGGTTAGTTTCTGACATGGCTGGGTCTAAGGCTGCTCACGTGGGCCTTGGCTGAAGCTGGATTCCTATTTCTGACTTGCTCTAAATAACTTCCAGAAGCCCACTACTGCACAGAGAGATGCCAAACTGCGGCTTCAGCTGGTATAAATTAAGGGCTAGGAAGGCGCCACTGAAGTAAATGGGGAAGCCTGGATTTACCCTAGATGAGGATCAGACCTGCTTCCTTACACCAAGCTCTAAATGAATTCATTAAATACAGTGCTTCAGTCTGCTCAGCTAAAAGCAGCTCCAGCTGGCAGGAGGTTTCGGATCCAAGGGATGTTTAAAAGATGAGGATCTGTAGCCTGCTCTGAGTTTACACTAGGCTAGAGGTAGGCTCCCATCAGCCGTGCAGGGCAGGACACATCATGCCCACCTGATGGGTGGCTCTGCATCCCCAGCCTCTGTGCACAGCATGGCATTTACACAGGACCTCACAGCCTTGGGGTGACAATCTACACTGAAATTCTCCAGTGAAGGCACTCAATTTAGGCAGCAGCAGGGCAGCAGAAGAAAGGTCCTGCAGTTCCTCCACCAGGCTGATGGGCTGAGTTTTGTGGGGGGGTTTATTTCACTTGGGGTGGAGGTGGGGGACTGCACTGAGCTTCAATCTGCTGCAGGGTAAAGCACCAGCACTGGGGCAGGGAGAGCAGTTAGAGATTTGTGAGATAGGAGTGAAATGTTAGTTAATTTTGACATTAAACCCTAAATGGGAGGATGTTAAAGTTATTCTTAGCTGATGAAAAAAGAAGCTGTGCTGTGATCATCTGGCCTGCTCTCATGTATTGTACAGATCTCGTGATTCCTGCAGTTTAATCCCTTATCTGCTCACTAAAACAGATGGTGTTGCAAGCTCTTTGCAGGCTCTGACAAATATGACTGCACTGGGAATGCTGTTCGTATATCCACGCTTGCCGTACAACCCTCAGGACGACATACACTGGCTTGAGATGAAAGTTCACATCCAAAACACAATCTGCATATAGGAGCTCCTATCTGCATAAAGGAATCCTATTCTCTTTCAGCATCGCTGCTGAGGTCTCCAATATGCACGGTCACACACAAAATATCTTCCTAGAGACACATATAAAAGTAAAAACAATGGGACACTCCAACACCTCCATCCTGAGCTCCCAGTCAAGCCCTCTCCCTCTGCCCAGGACCAGGGTGCACATTGTTTTTCCTTAAGGAACAGATCTGCCTGCTGCACAGCAATGATAACTCCAATAAACTGCAAAATGGACCTGACACCAACTCTTCTCTGACTTCACACTTGCTGTTCCTTTCTTAGGCTGGGAAAAGAGGGTCAGTCTTGGCCAGCCACTGAGAGGAATGGAAAGCACCCAAAATTGTGCATTCACGCTAGACTATTAGGTCTTCATGATGCTACTGTGTGTATGTGTGAGAGACCAGCCAGTACTCAAAAAGACAAGTGAGGTTAACCGAGCTGCATGCATTGCTCCCACTAGAGCAGTATAAAATGGTGATAAACCACAACTGGAACCACTCTGCAGTAAGTATCTGGCCAGGGGTGAAGCATGAGGTTATGGCAGCAGCTCCACTCCCCTATCCCCCTCCGCCTTATGGATCCTTGGTAATAAACCACCCTTCAGCCTCTTCTGTCTTAAACCCAAACTGCTGGGATTCAGGGAAGATAAAGATTTCAACCACATTTCAAAGAGCCTTCACAAGAACTAAAAGCCCCTGTTGACATAAAAGGAGACATGTAATGGACTTTCTCTGTCCCTGAAAGTAGTTTAGCACCGCATGAACATGCAGTCCTTTTAGCTCTCTTCGGTATTTAACTGGAGTCGTTAAAATAAACTGATTTCCCAGCCAATTAATTATCAAATATCTGTAACAGCTTTCAAGCCCTGCCATTACTCAGTCTCAGAGGCCCCCACAGGCAATGTTAAGCTACACTCTCCTTACCTGAGTAACCGCTGCTCCTGCAAGTCTGCTCCCTTGTGCTGAGCTGACAGCAGAAAAGCAGCACAGGGGCCAGCACCACCCTGGGGAACAGCTGCAAACAACCCCACCACTACCTAAGCAGTGACTCCAGCGATGCACAAACCCCGAGCCAGGAAGCTTTACTATGCCATTTGCCCAAGACTCAGTTACCAGCCACCTGCATGCAGACCCCAGCCCCACTGCAGGAGCAGATACACCCTGTCAAGACACTAGATGCTGCCAGTGGCATCAGCTGGTACCTGACAGCAGATACAGCCAGCTGAGATGGACTGCAGATACCACAAGCTCAGCTCGGTGCAGGGCATGAGCTTCAGTTCAAGGCAGGTGCCAAGAACCAGCTGCTCACCCAGATGTGAATGGAGACAGCTCCTGCCATCGCCATGTTACCTACTTAAAACAGTTTTACCTCTGCGTTAACTGGAAGGTTGTGCTTGCCATAGCTACATTAGCAATGCCCCTGCCATCTATTTCATAGGCAATAAACTGTACTCGTATGTGGTTTCAATTAGGAGATTTCAAATGAGATTGAGGATAATGCATCCTATAATTACTCACCCTTCTCCTTTCTAGAAACTCAAAGCAGAATCATTTCCAGGCCAAAATACAGTCTCTCTTGATTGATGACTCTAATAAAATGGCTTTATTGTGATATAAATAGCATAAAAACGTTCTGGAGAGTCAGTATCAGTGCTTGATGGCCTTACACAAGGAAGGTCCGTATCTTACAATGTACTAAAGTTTAATGAGTGATGCTTCTGAGAAGTTTGTTGTTGGATTTGGGCTCTGACTTGGGGAACTACAGAAGGGTACAGCTCCTGAATTAGTCATGCAAAGTGGAAACTGTTTAAACACCTTTCCCCTTCCTTGCATTCCCTATTAATAATCTCTTTGCTTCCTAGCTTGCCTGGTGCCAGTTCAAACACAAGCACCGGCTGAGCCCAGCAGGAGCCACAGGAACACTGTGCTCAAGCATCCCTTTGCTGGAAGGGTACCAGCCACTGCTATAGTAATTGGAAAACCTGCAATGCCTTCTGAGTCATGCATGCCCTGAGCTGCTCACAGCCGCTATGGATGCACGTGGCCATTTCACAAAGGGACCATTCCAGCTCGCTCTGAAGCACGTCTGTTGCCCACATCATGGTGGACAGTATGTTTTCATTACCCCCTCGTCAGGAGAGGCCATGTGGCCATCCCCACCACGCAGCTGGAAACCTCGGACTGCACTGCAAGCTTGGAGATGGCAGAAAATGGAAGTGATTGTAAGAAAGATGAGATACTGTTGACCGTGCTTTCTGGTAGTGCTGCCTTGGCTCAGATCTGGAAGCAGACTGGGTGCTAAAGAGCTCTTCTGGAGTGACAGAAGTATATATACCTGTCAGAAAACTTTGATATCATAGCAGCTGTGACAGTGATGTGATCAAGACCTGACAGACAGGCAAAAAAGAGGGGAAAGGATGAATGAGAAAGGGCAACTGAAAAACTTTAAGGGACAGCAGTAAGAATCTGCATGTGGGGGGATGTGAATGAGTGATGCTCAGTGCTTGCCTACGCAAAGCAGAGGGAATGAGGACCCTGGGACTGTGTTCTCCCCTCCACCTGAGTAGTGCTTCTTGTCTCTGTAGGGCAAAGAGATTAAACAACTCCCATCCCTGCCTTGCTCTCCTCTCTTCCCATCACTGCTGTAGTTATATCCATATTTATATCTATATGTTTGAGAGCAATTTTCCTCTCTGAAACACAGCCTTTGTGAGCACGTAGGTGGCTGTGCATGTTTCGTCTGTGAGGCTGTGCAGGAGCTGGGGTCTGCTGGGATGAGAAGGTGGTTTTGTGTACACGGCAGAGCAGGCGTGAGGATGAGACTATCGACCATGCGTGCGAGGATACGAGAGACTATGCTCCACAGGCAATCAGACACAGAGAGTGAAAATGAGAAGGTGCTCGTACGAGGCAGGGTGTGCATGTCAGAGAGGAAGAAAGAAAGGTCTTATTCACAGCCTTCCTGTATGTGTTTGATGAGTATCACAAGTCTTAACCAAGAAAAATATGTATGTATTCAAATCAAACACAAAACACCCCTTTCGCCTGGAGCGCTCTTGCCTTGCTTGTTTGTTCTGTTGCAAGCTGCTTGTTAGAGGAACACAGGAAACAAGAAGAGGGAAAACAAACCCAGGCTGACATATTTAAATACAGCCTGCTACCAAGGCAGTAAAACAGCGAGAAGAAGAAAAGTAAGTGGGATAGTTGGAGAGCTGCTGAGACAATCACAGAATGAGAGATGCCCGTGAAAGCTTCTGAAGATGATCCCTCAAGTGGATTTACACTCACTTCTGTTGTACATACATTGAGTTGATTCTGCAGCTATCTACAAGGAAACACACTCAAAAGCCTATCCCTTATAACCATTTTGCATCGAAGAGTCAAAAGGAGCACTGGTATTCTAGTTCAATCCCCTGGCAAAGCCCTCTACACCGAGTCTAGACAGCCTCAGTTGTCAAAACGTGAACTGAGGGACAAAAGGGCTTGAGCTGGATTTATCAACAAGAAGAGAAATAGTAACAACAGACTGAGTCCCAAATCTCCAGGGGCTAAAGGCCTTTCTAGGACTGCAGGTCAGACAAACATGGGTACAGAGACAAGCACAGCTTTGAAAGTGTTTTTCCCCTGTTCTTTTACGCTTTGTTCTTGCTGGTATGTTTAAATGGCTTTACACGTTTACGGCTCTCTAATGTTATCACAATCCACAGGACTATGATGCCCACAGGAAACACCCACCAATACCCATGCCCATGTGCTAAGCAGTTTATGAAGCCATGGGCAATGCCTGGGAAGAGGAGGAGCATGCCAAGAACTGACTGTAGGAGTGGTGAAGCCACCAGACTGGAGACATGATGTTCAAGAGACCCAGAAAAAGGGTCAGGAGTGTGGGTAAGGCTGTACCCTGGGGCAGCTCACACAACCTTCACTCAGATCACTGCGCATCATGGGAAGACTCTTCTAGGATAAAGGTGGCTGTAGGACTTCTGTCCTCCTCTTCCCCTTATAAAGCCAGAGTGAATGGCTCAGATTCACAAGTGGAAAGCAGAGCTCTCATGACACCAAGGGAGGGGAGCTGCTATCCTGATATTGAGGCTACAGAGCTGGTGGTGCAAGAGAAGAGTTCATTACAGAGGGTATGAGCTTGCGTGTGGCTCTTTCAGCATCACCCCTCCAGCATCTAACCAAATCAATGCCACCTTGCTTTGGCTACTGAGACTAAAGCAAGCAGGGCCAGTGCTCACTCCTGCTTTGGGCACACACCATGCCATGCACAGTGGGTCTCTCCCAAATGGGGTCCCTGGGATGCTACTACATCTTCAGTAGTAATAGTTATTGCTGTTCCAAAAATCACCCAGGAACTCAACAAATCCT
>JBCJKH010023365.1:0-16480 GCA_039877255.1 Loriculus beryllinus | reverse complement strand
AGGCCACCAAATTGGTCAGGCAGGATTTCCCCTTAGTGAAGCCATGCTGGCTGTCACCAAGCACCTCGTTGGTTTTCTTGTGCCTTAGCATGCCTTCCAGGAGAATCTGCTCCAAGATTTTGCCAGGCTTAGAGGTGAGACTGACTGCTCTGTAGTTCCCTGTGTCATCCATTTTCCCTTTCTTGAAAATGGGGGTTATATTTCCCCTTTTCCAATCCTCGGGAACTTCACCTGACTGCCATGATTTTTCAAATGTGATGGCCAGTGGCTTAGCAACTTCGTTCACCAGCTCCTTCAGGACCTGCAGATGGATTTCATCAGGTCCCATGGACTTGTGTACGTTCAGGCTCTTTTTAACATACTATTGCTCAAATATGGTCAAATCTAAGCTGTTCCAATCTTAAATTACACCTTATGTCAATGTCTTCAGCTATATCAACAATGTAAATAGAAACTAAGTCACTATATTGCTGTAGAAACTTACTGGACTGCTTTCGTAGTTCTTTAAAGAGATTTTATAACTGCACATTGCTATTCAATCAGGTTCCTTCATTTTTTACCCCGCTGCTTACAGGTAAGCTAGAATGCTGAAACACTGCTACTAATTATGTATGAAATCCTGAAGAGCAGATACGTGAGCTTATATTCATGCTGATTTGTTCACTTGAAGTGTTGTTCAAGTTCATCAAAAGTTTGAACCTGAAGACATTTTCAAAAACAATCCTACATTAAATGGGTAAGATTAAGAGTCAGGACATCAACAAAAGAAGAGAGATCAACACGTCAGAAGTGAGAGCCCCACACTACTGCACCATGCTTGCTGGCCTTTCTTTCTGATTACAGCATCTGCCTTTCAGAATTGCCAGGTACCTTCAATCACAATTCAAAATGAAAATTTGTATTGTATGCTGGGGGTTATTCTATAATTATATAATTTCTGAGAACTGTATTACAGTGGATTGAACACTAACATGAAGTTATCACTTCACAATAGTATAGAATTGAACACTGCAAATTGATAACTGTAAGCTCTGTGTCAGTCTCCCAGCTAAGATAGCCCCACAGACTTTATATTACATCACAGATACAGAAGATTTTTTTTTTCCTTTGCTTTCTTTGGTACATTTTAACTCACTTGAAAATACATTTAGAAAGCACAAACCAAACACACTCATGCACCTTCAAAATGTAAAATGTATTTATACTGAAAATATTGATCATCTCATTTTAGTAACATGATTCATCATAAGAGATGAATGGACTTGACAGAGTCAGGCAGTTTGGATTTGTTTGCTGATCTTTGTATTTGTTTCATTTCTGGCTTGGCATCCTTGAATTAACTCATCTCCCTGTTTTGGGATCCTGTTTGTTTAGTTTGGAGTTTTGTTTGGTCTTTTTAACCCTTAAAACATAGTCATTTGATTGTAAACTTCTTTTTGCTTGTAAACCTATTTTACATCCCTTCTTAAAGGGATTTGCAATTCAAAACCTCTTTAACCTGTCTATACCAATACCAGGCTTTTAAAGGTAAAGCCTTTTCTAATACACTTCAAAGGTCTTTTCTAAAATTTAAAGCTAGGATTTTGATTTATTTGAAATAGGGATGTTAATATGTGGTGCTAATGTTAACACAAGGAGGTACGAAACAGTTTTCAGAAAAGTGCTCACACAAATATGTTCATTTGAAGGGGCAAGCACAGCAAAACTTCTGTGATGTATGTAGCTCTTCTACAGCTTCACATGTATTGTATGTGGGAGCACAGAATTAAATCTGTGTGATACGTTTTCACCAACACAGAGCATGCACAAGCACTCAATGGGAAAGGGAGAGTCTAGAAATATCGGTGGTGCTGTGAACTTATGATTTAAGTATGAAATTATGTATTTCATACTAACAGGTTTAAATTAAGATTAAATTACAAATCAATTGCCCAAGTCTCCTGATGAAAGGAAGACACACTTTTGCTCTGATTTTAAAGCACAATTTCCATATTCATGTGTACATCTATGTGCTACAAATGTATGAAATTCCAATTTATGCATAGAATATTTGTCTTTGTTTCTCACCATCCTAACTGGCAATAAATTAATTTTCCCCAGGTTGAGTCTGTTTTGCCTCTGACAGTGATTGACAAGTGATCTCAGCCTTTATTTCTACCCATGAGCTTTTTTTCCATTTTATTTTCTCTTCCTATCAGAGGAGGGGGAATGAGCAAGCAGACTGGTGGGTGTCTGACAGCCAGCCAAGGTTAACACACCACAAGCAGATATCAGCTTTATTTAACCTGCAGTTCGTTTGATGCTCCCAAAATATGAAGCCAAAGGCAAAAGAAAAATCTTGCATAAAAGAAGACAACAAGTTATCCCCATGGATTTAGTTCATTAACATTTTCTCTTGCCTGAGAACTAAGATTTGTACCTGAACATTCTACCGGAAAAAGAAAAGTACAATATTTTTTTTCACTGCTGCAGTTTCTCAAATAAAATCTGTGACAATTTCAACCAATAGTGTCATATTTATGCAGCTGGAATATGAAATGAGCCATGTAAATATACAAAATATTTAACCGTCTTTAATGCATACATAAGATTCAAACAAATGGCTAACAAATGTTTCTTGTAAACTAGTGTGGCTTTATATAGAATCACAGAATCATAGAATAGTTAGGGTTGGAAAGGACCTTAAGATCGTCTAGATCCAAACTCCCTGCCAAGGGCAGGGACACCTCACACTAAACCATGTCACCCAAAATGACACATATATGACAAGAACACTTTTCTCTGTAACCCTACAGTATTCGCATACATATTCTATTTTCGTAGTGCTTTGTGCTCTGAAATCATAAAACTTGTTTTCATATGTTAGCCCTTTTTTGCTTTTTAATAAAGACTTTGCCTCAGCATAAAGCAGGCAGCGGGGCAAAGATCACAGTTTTTAACATGAAGAAATGGAGCTCTGTGGTTTTACTAGTGCCCTGAGCACAGGTTCATTTTCTTTTATTTGGCTTGAACCTGATACTTGTGGGTTTCATTTAATGATCCTAATTGCTTTCACCTTTCTCTAGACACCGATAAGTTTATGTATGTCAGTTTTATACCCATACTTATCTCCGTGTTCTAGGCTGAAAACTACTTGTTGCACCTCAACCAAACAATACAGAAAGTTCAAGCAGGATTTAAACATGAATTTAGGAAGCAGCATGATGAAAAGAATGTATGGTTTCATTTTTTCCTCTTCTGCATAATTTTCCTGCATTTCTTTCTCTGTTCTACAGAAAGAAGTTCAAGAAAATTTACTGCTGATACTGGAATAGCTAAGTCTTTATATTTACTTAGATTAAAATAAACAATCTTTTCTTATTTGCAAATACTTTAGCTTCTCTTAAGTTTTACCTATGCAGGTATGTTTTTCTGCTTGGCAACATAAATATACAGTGATGTATTTGACCTTAGCAAAAATAACAATAAAAAATAAATCATATGTGGTAAAGTCTCAGGTATAGTAAAACTCAAAATGGTTATTAAAACCATTGTGTTTTTCCTTACTCAGAAATATTAGCTGCTGCTTACTCTCACCAACATATTAGTGGGGGTGCACATTCCCTGGCAGACTATTAGCACTGCTTTGGCAAGTGCTGCATGCTTTCTGTGGTTATGTTCTGAAACATCCCTTGAGTGTTCATAGTATGATGTAGCCACAGGCTTAAACTGTTCTGATACATTTAATTTACTTCCCTTGGAGGTTTTGGAAAGACAACCACGTCCTAGTAGGCACTTGATGACAGCATAATCATTCAAAACACTGGTGATTTACTTTAATTAAACATTTCATTCCTGAATTCAATTCCACAATCCAAAGTCCTCACTA
The DNA here is from genome assembly GCA_039877255.1 of Loriculus beryllinus. Lineage (NCBI taxonomy): Eukaryota > Metazoa > Chordata > Aves > Psittaciformes > Psittacidae > Loriculus > Loriculus beryllinus. The sequence goes on along the minus strand of JBCJKH010023365.1, from coordinate 12,612 downwards.
TGAGCCTCATTGACAAATAAACAGCTGGTTGGGATCTTGTCTTTCTATCAATCTTAATGCCAGAACAATGTCTTGATTCTAAAAGCCACTATAACACGATCAACCAGTTTAATTCAGTGAATTCATAGCTGAGAAGTTTTAGCATCCACTCCTTCAATTACTTCTAATGGTCTTTTACAGATCTATTCCACTGAGATGGTGATTTCCCTGAGGTGCGTCGGGAAGAGAAACAGTGCCTCTGAGGTACTTTTCATCACCGGATAGTCCTCATAAGAGTGAGGTTTTAAAGATTAAGAAATAGCAAATCACTTACAGGTATGCTTAAGTTAAAAAACTGAATAACTTCACTGACCAATACTGGGATTATTTTTATGATAGTCACACTATTCACATGCTTTGCCAAATTTGGACCACTGCCTTCACAAACTTGTGAAATTTGTTTATCTAAGTATTTATACAGTTGTCCTCTCTGCAATATCCAAGTATCTTCACATAGTCTAATATTTCCCCAAAACCACCATACCAACTAAGACAACAGATCTTACGAGTATTTTCACTGTGTATTACCCACAACCCCCATTGCCTAGACCTGGTATCTTCTCACAGTATTGTGCAGAACCTTGCAGAAATACTGAGCTGTCTTCTGCAGTAGAGCTGCCTTGTTTTTCAATTAAAGCTGTCCCAAAAGGTAGCCTTGCAGAGGCTGAGACCATGTTGGATCTGAGCACCCACATTATCCAGTGTGATACCGCAACAGGCTGAGCTGACGGTTAAATACTATACATGGTCGTTTTCCAAACTGCACACAGAAATGAAATTGTGGTCATGAAACTGTGGTCAAAACCACAAATGTAAACAGCTTAGATATGTTTGAAGCTATACATGGAAATACACTTTAAATTTATAGCACATTTATCTAATGTCTATCATTTCAGAACACAAGCTGGCACTTGGCTTTGGCTAAGGTAGCAGTGTTATTAAATGCTGTCCACCCAGCAAGGATGGGAAAGTTCACTGGCAGAGGCAATCCTTGGAAGCCCTGGCTGCCAGTTGAAAAGGCAAAGACTCAGCTGAGAGCTCAGGGTGTACAAAGTCACTCTGTGACAGCAGGAGAAAAGTAAAACCTCTTCTGCCTGCCTGAGTTGCCTCTGCGGACACAGAAAATCAGAGCTTAGTCTCTTTATCATTACTGCTGTGTTATAAAATAAATTATTTACATCACATTAAGACAGGGTAATTTCTGATAACTGATCTGAATGCAGAAGAGGCATATTAGTGCTGAGGGGAGTTTATAAAAATCTTGTTTTCAGTGAAATGTCATTGGCCTCTAATAGATATTCAAGACTACATGAAATAAGATCTGAGATTTTTGTCATTATACACAGAGAAACAAAGTGAAATGTTCAGATTGAGCTTAGCGTTCTCTGTGCTCCCTTACAGGGGAGCAGAGAACAGAATAAAAGAGATTAAGACCCAGCAGCAAGCTAAGAAACATCTGCTATTTATTGCTGCTGTGATGGAAGCCTTCTTACTTGCTCTGGACATAATTAAATTTCGTGTATCCTAGAGTTACCAATATCTTCTCTTATTGTTGAATTTGTTGACTGGTGATCCAAGCTGCAGTCTCTATGCCGCACCTTACTCATCTTCATTTTCAATTCCTTAATTTCCCACTGAGCAATTGCTGAGTACATATATGTAAAGCTATAAGCAACCTACTTGTTATTTCATCCTGTTTGTATTAGGACAACTTTCAGTTTTTTAACTTACAGCTTTACAAAAGTGAGATCTAGATTTCCATGGTAATAAGCATGGCATGTTATGTCAATCCTATTGCATTCCTCTGTAGCAACCTTTTCGGCAACTGTACATGCAAAAACTGATCACAACTAGTTACCCTAATATGTTTGCCAGTTATGGTATTTTCTGCTTCATAATAAATAATGTTCTCATCTGTATCTATTCAGTTAGCTTCTTAATTGTGGTGAAACACCCTTCGTTGAACAGGAAGTTTCTATTAGCTATATGAAACAGTATTTTTCCCAAGAGTAACATACATTCACATTCTCAGTTTTGGTTTGGTTTTTTTTATAGTTTTTTGTTTGGGGTTTCTTAGGGGTTTTTTCAGTTGGTTTTTTTTTTTTTTTTTTTTCAAGTACATTTCCCTACCTGAGAACTGAGCAAATTGTAAAATCCCAGTAAAAGCAGCAATTCCACAAATCCATATCTCCAGAATACCAGTAGAGTATAAGCAGTAGTCCATAAGTGGTACCAAGCACACAATCCAAACACCAGTAATTTCCAAGGTAGTTGCTCATTAAATCATAGATAGGAAAAGACAACACTTCAGTACTGAGCAAACAAGTTGTGAAGAATTTCCATTGTTTTACAAAGGGATCATTTCATCAGTTTAAACACTTGTCCTTTACCACTTCTCTCACACTTGCTTGTAATTCAGGGCTGGCAGTTACAGCTGCCAAAACACTTTTGTTAGTCTGGAAAGAAGTACTTGATTTAAAATTGAGGTTGCATCAGCTCTGAAGTAATGCTGGAAAATGGGACAGACATACTTGCTGCAGCACTAGTCAGAGAAGCACTGTTACTATAGTAAGAGTCATTGAATAAATATTTTTATACCTAAATTTCCATCAAGCCGCAAGTATTACACTTCCTATGAACTTCCACAGTTTAACGAATCAACATCCTAGAAATGACATACGGTAATAAATATACTTGTCAGCATATATACTAATTCAGAGTCATCTTTAACCAGCAATCACACAATAACAACCTATTCCTTTAGTGACTTCTCCCAGTGTTAGCCTATGACAATGCTCATTTTTCATGCCTCATGATTCATCACAGAAATGTCACAGACTATGTGGAAAGACGATGTTTACAAAAAGCCACACTGACTGGACTGTGAATCATAACCATTTTGTTGGAAGAACTGCAGAAGCAAACATGGTGTTGGATTCAAAGATGAATTTTACCAATCTATTATTTTCTGCAGTAAGTGTTTTCTCATAAGCTTAGATATAGAGTTAAGGTAAAAACAATGCATCTTGTTTAGCAATAGCAAAATTATCATAAAAACAGATTCTCTGCCCCCTGGGAAAGCATTCTAATCTTTGCAATGTGAAGCATCTCTGAAGGTAGGGAGTGAAATTGTCTTTGCCAATGTCAGAATTTTATTTTGAGCTTTGTTCTGAAAAAGTTGTCTTCTGGAAAAGGTATTCCTAATAACTAAAAAGCACCACATTGCACTTTCACGATGCACTATATTTCCATGTCCATTACATGACAGTTAAAAGAAATCCTTATTAGAACTGTATCTGAGTGGCAGAACTCCTAAGAGATTCAAATTCCCAAATTTGTAATGCAGAGACAAAATAACGAATTTATTTTACCACTTCTCTTGCCTTCATTCCCATAATTTGCAATGCCTGCTATATCGTCTACAGGAGAGCTGAACTAATGCACAAGTACATTTCTATTAAGGATATCCTACTGCTAAAGGGCAGTTATAAGCCGTAAAGCTGTTATTTCTCCTGTGAAAATGAAAGTAGTGCTCTTTCTAAATGAAAAACAAAACAACAAAACATTAAGCCCAGACCCATAGAACTCAGTGCTAATGCTGTGAGTGAAAGCACCACGTCTATACCCAGACAAACTAAATCTATAATACAGATCTGCTCAGTTCTTTGGAGGCATTTTGGAGATTAGTACTGTTTCACAATGGACAGGTTTCTTAAGAGGACACAAGGGATAATGGGCAAATTAATTATCCAACAAACAGATGAGTATCCTCATACAGGTTGAATTCCAGTTGTATCCTTTAATACCTCTATATTACATGTTTAAAAGAGTTGAAAGATTTTTGCTTCATTTAACTTAATTAAAAGAATACATCAAATACATCAGACACTTCTGCTAAAATATCCCATGTACTCTTCCTACATTCAGGCTCAACATCAAGTATACGCTTACTTCCTCAAGTGATCTTGCAAACTTTATTTTTTAATTTTTAAACAGGCAACCTATCCTCTGTGTCTATCACACAGAATAAAGATCGCTCAAAGGCACTGAGGTCTCTGTAAAGAATTGAGTCTGGAATAAGCAGAAGAGGGCAGCATCTTACCATGTTTTAAAGTCTATAGGCTTGGCTTCCCAAAGTTGAGAAATTATAACAGGCATATTTTCTTGAACGCTAATTTTGCTCAAAGATGACCTAAATTCGTTCCAAATTTCCCTTTCTTTAACACACAATATATCACCTTGCTAGTTAGGCATTTAAAAAGATCCTCTGTAAGCTAATTGCTAATAACAGCTGATAACATTTGCAAAAGCAAAGTAACTTACACCTTTGTGCATCCAAGCACAGCTTCCATTGTACTTTGGTAGAAATGAAATTTCTACATGGAAGCAGCAGTATTACTTCAGCTCAGAAACAGAGCCCAAACAAAGCACCAGGGCTGAATGCTCCAAAGGTCTGTCACACAACCCCTTTGAATATTTAAGCAATTGTTAAAAATCCTAACTGGAGAACATGTTAATGTTCTGACAAATGTAACTGTAATATTCAAGCATTTCTGTGCAATGCAAGCTATATGACACTTCTTTGCTCTTACTAAACATAATGTGTTCATCAGTAACATATAGAGAATGTGCATCTGCGAATGTTTACACTTGTTTCATAAGCACGACAAGTACAGGTGTTTAAACAAACTCTGACAGCCACCATGATTAGTAAATAAAATGAGATTATTGTCAGCAAGCAACTGAATCTCAAGTAACAGACTGGAGAAATTATAATATCTGGAGTATTTTTTTAAAGGAAAATATTGGTTAATCTGTGTAACATTCTTAAGCCTGCATCCACTTTTCTGTGCTGTATGGCCATATTCCTCACAAACCCTGACCTGCCCATAAAACTGTTCTCTTCAAAATTTAGTTTCCATTCCAAAGACTTGTGCTTCCATATAAGAATATCTGTTAGACTTTTTTGCAGAATTCTCTTACCTATTTTATTTCTCCATCCACCTGCCTATACCTGTCTTACTAAAGGAAGCCAATTAGCCAAGGAGTATTTTCAAAATAAGTCGTAGCAAATGACTTTATAAAATTACATTTTAAGGAAATCAGAATATTAATTTTATGCCTAAAAATGTCTAGAAGCAAGCAGTACATTAATGCCTTATATGCAGATGAAGTTGTTTACTTGCTAAGTTTATGAAAGTGCTGAATTATGACAAAACTTATGCACTTCAAAGACAGCTTATGCAAATACAAACTATTATCTTATGATCATCAAAATGCTGCCTCCTCCCTCTTCTTCCAACAATTCGGCTGAGGAAAGTCTCAGAGGTAAGGTGTATGCATTGCTGCATCTTGCTTTTCAGGAAGAATATCATGCATTTGTTACCTTACCCCTTGATTAGGGCAAAATACTGTGAACTACTTGTGGGGAGGAAGTAAAATACAACTTGTGAGGGGCAAAAATGTTCTATATCTTTGCCATTCAAATCTGTAGCTTAGTCTTACATAAGAATCATACTACTATTGAACAGCTTTACATTGTATTAATGATCAGAGTGCAAGACAGGAACTAACAATGTCTATGGGGAACATTCCCACTTCACAGGTAAATATTATGTGTATATTTCCTCCACACCTACATCATTTTCTTCTCTGCTTGATCACTGGTTTTGGTTTTCTTTAAATTGATTGCACTAAAAATGTTTAATTGATTTTGGGTTTTCTTGTGCATGGAAATTATTTTTTTCTATACAATCGTAATATAGAACCATTATAAAGACATATCTTTAGACTGGTTTTTTTTAACAACATTACTGCTTTGTCAGCTGTCTGTCATACTATTTAAGTACATTCTCCTCCTTAACAGCCTCAGATGAGAAAAGTCCTATGTCAGCCCATGATGTACTTCACGTACCACGTGCAAAGCACCACACAAGGCAGCATGCTCTAATGCATACCTTCCCTAGCTGGCAAGCCCAGCAGGTTGGAGTCACACTGCACCGCCTCATGGCCCAGCCAGCTCCCGCAGTGGCACAGAAGTGATAAGTGAGCAACAAGGAACGCTTCCAGGCTAGAGGGTGCTGCGGTGCTTCCCAGGCCTCCTCCTGAGAGCTGACTAAGGCAGAAGGAGCCTTGTGCCTCCTTCTCTGCCAGGAAAACATGAGAGAACTGATAATTCTCTGGGTCAATACCCTACCATGGAAGTCAGGCACCAAACTCTTCTGTTTTTCTTTTTCTGTCTGTGCTTTCCCCACCCAAACAAGCGATTTTCCTCTACTTTTTTTTCAGCATATTCTCAGTGTCTTTATATTTTCTTTTAAAGTTAAAAGCAGAGCCTGTAGTCTCTTCTGCCTTTCCATACCTAAGCAATTCCTATTTATGTCCCTTGTGGCCATGCAAAAAGTACCTGAATCGAAAAAGTTTGCGATGTCTCCTGAGAAAATTCCCAGACAGAAGGACCAGGTAGGGAGACCTACAGGGAGAGGGTACAATAGCAAAGAGACTTACAGAGGGAGGGTAGGAGTCACACAAAACAAAATCCTCACACGACAATGGAGAGCAAGCTCCATTACATGTATGCATGGGTAACATCAGGGCCCTGCTGGTGCCCGGCTTCTAACAGTTTGCCTTGGACTGCTCTTGCAGACCTTAGATTTCTGCTATTTTAGGGTAGCTGCAATGCATTATTTATCAAGTTTGAAACTTTTCTAAAATTTACTTAACCAAGCCAGCCAGTATGATTCACTTTTCCTTCTTCTAGCATTCATCTTTAATGTTCTTCTCTCCTAATCAAATAATCAATAAGGACACAAATCTTTCAAGTAGAATAACCTCATTCGTTTGAATAACAAATTAAAACAAATACAATTGGAATATGAGGTAACATTTACAGAATATAAATTATAAACCTTTATTTCCTTAATAAAAAAAATAAAAAATAAAACCTTTGAAAACTAAATTCCTGATGGAACAAATCTGTTTGGTACAGAATTTCTTCTTAGCATTTAAGCCATGCATTTACTTTCACTAAGTGAGAATTGATTAATTGCTTCAAGAAGCAAAAATTTAAAAGCAATGAAGATGTGCCACCCTTTTTACTATTTTCTTCTGAGGGATTCTTATTGAGAAATAACCACCAGGTATCTCAATTACACTAAAATACGGTATTAACAACTGCTTTGCAATTGGAAAACATTGATTTCCACAGAAAGGTGGTATTGAAAGATATGAATTTATCTTAAAATTCCACACTTGAGATCAAGGAAGGTAGAAACAGGTGGTTTCTGTAGTGAACTACCTTATTATCTATTATTCATTTATTCTATGCCAAAATGCTTACGTCTATCACTTGCTTAGTTTGTGGTATCCTTGCATATTCTAAAATTTTGCTAGCAACACAATTTTCTCCTGTTTCATCTAGGGAGAAATCTGTGCACTGCTTTTTGTGTGTACAACAGATGTACATGATATGGGCAAGACACTAGACCAGTTTATCATATGACTATGCTTAAATATGTCCCAGAGCTTTAAGGAATATCAAATAGTCTGGGTGGGTGTCAATATACTAAGAGAGTTTGATAATTCCCTTCTATTCATTTCCAGTCACTGAACCATTTTAAACCCTTAACAGCCAGAGGACTCGTTATCGCAGTACTTAATAGCCTCACTAATGCAATGTGATGACTAGGTATTGACCTTTTCAGTGCCATCTGAGGGACATTCCCAGATGAAGGACTCTATAAATGGTTCAGTTGAAATGAAATAGGAAAAGACTTCCCTTTGGACCTGTGAGCATAGCTGAAGCTGGAAACTAAAGGATCAGAGAGGACCATACCTCGCATTTCCCAGGAGTTGCATAGCTAATCACCACCACACGATTCTGTATTAAAACACTGCTGGGTTTTGTTTTCCACTTGGCATTCAGAATTCGGTATATACTAAAAGCCTATTTACTTCTGTTAACAAAAACATTTTTCTGCCTGTTTTTTTGTTGCCATTTCAAGTGTCTCTTATATTTTAGTTTAGTTGTTTGCATAATGTTCATAAATTTGTCATAGCTTAATGACTGCAATTATAATAGGGGCATTTTCAGTTTTAATACCCCTCTTGCTGGAGGTAGCATATGTACTTTTTTTCCTCATATTTTATTTCTTTCTTTTGCGTCTGGTAGCTATTATGCTTAGAATTTAAAAAATAAAATATTAAGCAGGGACTGAGGGTAAGTAGTGGCTTAATTAAAAACAAAGAAAACAATCTCTTAAGATGATTATAAATTCCAGCAGGTTTATAAATTATGATACAACTGGTAATTACATCTGCTATAAGCTCTCGGTTAGAGTTAAATTCTGTTGAACATGGCCCTCTGGCTCTACAATGGTGTAAGATGCACAGTCACCCCAGGGAAGTCTAAAAGTACATAATTAACATGTTTAGTTTTAGTTTATTTTGGTTGTTTGTTTTTGGTTTTCTACCTTTTTTTTTATCGCTTGTTTTGTCCAAAGAATGAAACAAATCTGAAATATAAGAATTACAACAAAACTTGGAGTAAAATAATAGGTTTAATGGGATAAAAACCACTTTCTGCCTCATTCCACTGTTAAAATGACTCCACAGAAAGCATAAGAGACTGAGAAAACAAGGAAACATTAACATATGATAGAGATAAGTATTCAAACAGTTAATGAGGTATCATCTTATGTGAAAAATATTATTGTCCATACATGTTGTTCTACTTCCCTGTTTACAAAGCCACAGTATTCATCAGGGCTTGAATCTCATAATTTTCAAAGACTCTGCCCACCCACCATGAGACACCAAATCTGCTTTGCACGATACGCAAGAACTAAGTCAAGTATCCTATGCACAGTCTTTGTTTGGATGAGTTATTTCAGGTAAGTTAACAAGGGACTCTGAAATCACCATCGCAAAAATGTTCCTTTCCCCCCAGTTTTGCAGGGTAGGAAATTGTAGTCAGAAGGCTTTTTACTGTACTATCAGATTTTAAATCTTTAATGAAATTACCCTTACAAGCATTCTGTAAAACTGTGAAGTGTTATCTATTCCATTTGAGTAACTGAGCTACTAAAAACTAAATGATTTAGAGAAAAACTGGTGAAAAAAGGCTTAAACTGAAATTTCTTAAGCCCTAGTCTAGTGGCTTAGTCACCATGCTTTCTTTGGGAAACGAGATTAAATAAAAAAATCAATAAAGATTTAGGTTTGCCACATAAAACACAAAAGCTTGAAAGTCCGTTGACAAGAATTCAGGGTATGAGGCCAAATATTTTTACTACTTTGAGTGGATCAGTTAATAGCATGAAAACAACATAATAAGGAGAAAATTTGACATCTGTTTCAGGTGTAGCCATGAGGTATGTCCTCAAGGACTTCACTTTTACTTCTCTCAGCGCTAAGTGCACATGATGAATTCCTGACCCTATTAACAGGAATGGTGAAACTCCCTTTACTCCAGGCTGGCTAGAGGTTTACCCATTCTCAGGCAGAGGTAGTGCCGAGCACTTCACACCAAATTCACATCTCACTCTCTAGGAGACTGTTTCAGCCACTAATTTAAATGCTGCAAAGAGAGACAAGTTTGAATACTAAAGATTTGGGCTCCATAGAGCCCCTAATAAAATATTCAGAAAAGAAGGGAGTGGCTTGGGTTTTGTATAATATCAAATTAACTAAATGTGCAGTTTTATGAGCACTGTTTGCAAAAATAAGTCAATTTTGCTCAAAGCATTTTCATACATATACATACCTATATGATTAACAATAAGCCTCCACAAGGTTTGTTCACAAGTTTTATTTTCATTTCAAACTACACTGACCTTAAGAAATAACTTACATTTTAACTGGTTTCAAAACCGAAGTCCTGAAAATTAAACACAAGCTACTGTATTTCAAATAAATATTTCATGTTTCTGCAAATTTTTTTCCTGGGTTGTGTTTCACTGTTAGTCATCTTCAGCTCATATAGCCAAAAAGATCAATTATCTGACTAGCTTTATAAAAGATCAAACAAGAGATAAACATAGCTCGTGAATCTATGCAGTAGTATTCGCAATCAGTAGCTTCTGCCATGTTAGATAGGAAACAAGGTCAACTAACTTTAAGAACTGAGCTAAAAAGGATAGGTGCTTTTTTTACTAGAGAAGATTCATCAGACCTACTGCTGTCTGGAGAGAAAGCTGAATACTATTCTTAAACAACAGTGGAAGAAGATGTAGCCTAGCTCATTTAACTTTCCTCTCTTTATACATACAAGCACCATGGATCAGGGGATTAGCTACAATGTTTACGAGAAAATGTACAGACCTATAACAGTACTTGTGACAATTTATTTGTTGAAAAAATCCTGCCGCTACAATTCTATTATTGACAAATGTACTTGACTCTTTTCTAGCTCTTACAAGGATCCTCTTTTGTCTTTCTGATAGAAACATGGTATCTTCTAGGTCAGCCTAATAACCTAATAAATGCTTCAGGATTAGTAACTGCAGTCTATGAAGACCACTGTCTAAATGTCTGTAGACTATTTTGACTTATCAGTGCTGAATAAAAATTTAATCATCATTATTGGGGTTTATAAATGGTATAGTTTTTTGTGCCTGTTTTGTTTTTAAAAAGATAAGGCATGGTGAAGTTCTATATTCTGCATAAAGAATACTTAGTTTGTGACTAGTTTAAAGGTAAATAATACTAGTTTATATCTGGTGATACATGTCCCCCTTCAGCCTAGTAATTATGAGTCTATTTGCAAGAATAACCAATTGTTTGAGTTTTGTTAATATATCTTTACTGTACATATATACAGAACAAAGCAGTGTAATGGTAAGGAACTAGTCAGGTGAGACAGATCTACTAGAACAAAGATGACAGTGCCCATGAATGGAATTCACTGCAGTAAAGGGTATTAAGGATAACTTAATGCAAGAGCTGTGTAATGATTAAAGATAACATCTGAAAGAGCCTCAGAATTTTCTAGCCTGTAAGTCTCTCTAGTAATTCTTATATCCATGTAATATTGCAAATGACTTGCAGATAATAGGCCAGGATTGATTGCTCATCTTGTCTTCAGATAGAAGAATAAGGCGTCACCAAAGATGTTCATAGATGGCACATTTTGAACAGACACAATTCACATGATATATGATTCAGGGAGGCTGCCTTCTCACAAAATGTGTGAGCACAAAATGTTAACCTCTCTGCTATCTAACTTGAAGCCTGTGAATGGGAGGTAAATCCACTGAGGATTACTGAATAAGCCAAAAGCTCTGGTTCAGGAGATCTCTGCTCCACAAATTTTCACATGTCCCTTGACATCCACTTTTGGCCACTGTCAGAAACAAGAGAGTGAACGGGGCCTTTAGACTGATGTAATGCCATTACTTATTGGCCTTTATTAGGCTTAGGCAACATGTTGATACTGAGGAAACAATAATGTATATGAACTCACAGCCACCTTGTGAAAGGGCACCTCTCCTTACATTATTTGCAACCCTTGCTTCAGGAAGACAACAACTGATAAGTTTAAAAAACTAACACTCAAAATAATCAAAAAGATACCTACACAGCTATATTGAAGACAACTACATAACAATAATGTATGTGCAAGGAAGTATAGCCCCTATATTTTGAAAACAAAAAACCATCAAACAGAAGTCCCTAGGAAGATAGAGACAGGAAAAACCCAAGGTTTCCAGCAATAGTGATAATTATTGAAAGTATTATGCTGTTATGTTTCTTCAGTCACACATATCAGCTGACATAGTACCGAATGGATCTAAACACGGTTTAATCAAAAAAAGGTACCCTAACATGAAACAAGGGTCTGTGTGGCAGTCTGATGGATTGCAACGCTATCGTTAGGTTTTTAATACTCCGTTGCTATGGCTTGCTTGGGAAAAGCCTGATCTATCAGCCAAGGCACATTTTAACCTTCTGTAACCGTCAAGCCAACTATTTTAGATCAAGCCAAACAATGAACCTTGGCCTCGGTTTGAATTTTGGCCAAGGACAGGTTCAATGAAATCACTGTGCAACCGAAACGACAGTTTACACACCAACTTGACTTATGTACTCCCTGAGTTTCTCAGTGGCGCTGACACCTCTGAAGTTTTCATATACTTGGAATGCTAAATTGCATGTCTTAGCTTACTTTTTCTTCATCACTTTTTTGAGAACTATGGGCTGGAGCACCTCTCTAAGGCTAAGATAGCTGGGCTTGCTCAGCCGGGAGAAGAGAAGGCTCCAAGGAAACCTTAAAGCAGCTTCCAGTGCCTAAAAGGGCCCACAAAAAACATGGAGAGAGACTTCTGACAAGGGCCTGTAGGAACAGGCGAAGAGGGAATGGCTTTAGACTGACAAAGGGGAGTGTTAGATTAGACATGGTTGGACTCAATGATCTTGAAGGTCTTTACCCAACCTAAACATTTCCATGATTCCATGATTCTATGAAGAAATTCTTCACTATAAGGTGCTGAGACACTGGCACAGGTTGCCCAGAGAAGCTGTGGCTGCCCCATCCCTCTCAGTGATCAAGGTTGGATGGCACTTGGAGCAACCTGG
>JBCJKH010023363.1:0-12044 GCA_039877255.1 Loriculus beryllinus | reverse complement strand
ATTCCCAGACAACTTTCACATCCAATTCTTTGTTATGAATGCAGCCCTTGGCAGTGCTGTTTGGTTCTTCTCATGTCTGCTTTGTGGCACATGTGAAATTAGTGTCATGGATTTGGTGCATTTCTGTTGCTGTCTTTATTGGCAGACTTATGAGCTGAAATGTATGGGGTTGGATGGATTATGAAATGAATTGACTTAGCAGCCCTTGTGCTAGAAGTGTATCATGGTGCAGATGCAGTTAGGAGAGCATGTATTCTCATTGAAGGATAACTGGAGCTCTCCATGATTTCATTGTCAGTCAGTCTTTTACACACTGTCATGAGTTCTAAATCCCCTGGATTTTGCATATGTAGACATGTAGGGTACAAGCTGTCTGAGCCTGGGATGTTCCTTGCTCTGCAAGGACTAAAGCTGTTCCTACATCAGCTGTCCTACAATCAGACTAAGATGTATTGAAAATACTTGCTCAGAAATACAGCTCGTTCAGTAATCTATAAATTTTGTCAAGAAACCAAGATGAAATGGTGACATATGTGAAGTGGGTAATTAGTAGTATGTTTCTAAGAGTTGAGAGAAGTCATTTTGCACTCACGCAAATACGCCTGTGCAAGCAATTCTTCTGCAGCCTGTCTTTATGCTTGCCACTTGTGAGTTGATATATCTGAAGTAAACACACAGTTCAGTGCTTGCAAAATGTTGCAAAGATCTGTTGCAAAAAGAGTAATATCCTTTCACAGCAATCACTTAGACTTACTACATTATTGTAGATGCACCCTGACAGTCCATTTTCCATGGATTGCTTGATAACTCAGTGATAATTTGGGATTAATAATCTAGGGATAATTACTCTGGGAGGAGAACCAGGTTAGGCAGTTGTCCTCCTGGCTGTTGCCACTCTATTACCAATCAGTCTGATAAGGGAAATTATGTGGGTTAAAATTAACCTATGGAATAACAGCATTTATTGACATGGTAGGACACAGAGTCAGGGGGGATTTAGCTAGAAACAAAGGACCACGAGCCATCAGATGTCATGGAGATGTGAAGGTACTCTCATGTAACGTGGTGCATGAGGGACAGTAGAACAAGGGTCTGGATGTTCCACAGATACTTGTGATTTGTATTCTGCTGAATATCAGGGAAAACAACAGCTTTCTCTTGTCCTGGAACATCTGTTTGTAAACACTTTTATCTCTCTAAGGTTAATTGCTCGTGAATTCAAAATACATTTTGTAGACATTAAGGTGTTTATCATCATTTATTTGTACGTACTGACTCGCTGAATTGCTGGGGTTTGCAGCACAGTACCATAAAATTAGACAGCTGACACGTAGCCAATTAATTTCCCCTTATCATTGTATTGGTAGGGAATATTTCATGTAAAGATTGGTAGGAGTCTGCACTGCAGCAATTAACTGAATAAGTTGAGAAAGGAAACAGTAATGAAATGGAACATTTTTTGTTGTTCTCTGTTATTGTCGATAAAAGGAATGTGTTAACAGATGATGGTATTTTAAAAATGCTTTGGGATGAATTATTGCTGTTTCATTAGCCATTTTGAGTGACAAATTTGCATTTTGTTTCTCTCCACGATTGTTATATTGTTGTTATTGTTCATCTGGCTTCTTTCAGTGCCCTCCAGGAATGAAACAGCAAGTTTTGGCTTTTTATACAAAACTTCTTGGAAGAATACGGCAACCTCTTCTTCCCCACATAAATGTGCACAGGCCAGTGCAGGTACTGTTCAAATTTGAAGTAGGCTATGTTGTAGTATGACAAGTTTCTCTTACTCTGCTGTAGCTAATGAACTCTTAACACACCCACTGTCGAGTTAAAGAAACTACTCAAGTGCAATATCAGTTTAATGTATTGATGATTGGAGCCTTGAACTGCAACTGCAGTGCAAGTCAAAAGTAATAAAGAAGTCTTGTTCACAGCAATCTAAACGTAGAGAAATGTTTAAGTCAGTAATCCTACATCACTGTAGTATATGTATAGAAAAAGAACTCAGTCCATCATTCCTAGAAGAAAGCTATTATTTCATCTCTGTCTTAATGTTCGCTTTTCTATATGTGACAGAAATTAATCAGGCTGTGTGGTGAAGTTCTGGCAACACCAACAGAAAATGAAGAAATTCAGTTTCTCTGTATAGTATGTGCAAAGCTGAAACAGGATCCATACCTGGTCAACTTCTTCCTTGAGGTGAGTAAACCAAATCAAAAATTTCTAGGTGTATTTACTGTGTCACAGACAAAATCTAATGGAGAAGTGAAGGTATCACATTGTGCTTCTTAGATTTGTTTTCATTCGCGCTGTAATTTTTTTTCCTGTGATATTAGCAGTTGGTTTGTTTGGGTTTTTTTACTTCCAGAGACTTGATACAACTGATTATTTTTACTAGAATTTCATTCAGGGCTTACAAATGCACCTGCCTGACATCTTTACCCTTTGTAGTAAAAGTATCTTTAAAGTAGGGACATGGATTATAATGTAGATCACTGTGTGAGGGAGGCAGTGGATTGCTGATGTTTTGTCTTAAGCTCAACAAAGACTAAGGGATAGATTGCATGGGGCATTGATACCTTGCAAGTTGCTAAGTGTTCTGCAGGATCGGGCCCTTATTTGGTGGTGGCACATATGGTCTAGCTGCAGTGCCAGCTCACAATTGACAATATGACATTATTTTCTATCTGTAAGAAAGCCAAATATCTTTACTCTCTCTGCAAACTTAACATGTGGCATGGATGAAATCAGAGTGGGAGGAGGAAGAATTTCTAGACTGGCTTTCTGTTCCTGTTTAGAAGGAGCATATAAAAGTTTAATTAATAAAAGTCTGTTTAGAAGTGCCTCCTGCTCCCACTTTGATGTTTGCTGTAGTGACACGGTATCTATTAAGCATATGATATGTAGGTGAAAAGACGGATGTAGTGTCCTCCACAAATATTTTCAAGCTTTCTGCAAACAAGATCTGTAACAGCAGAGGCTGCTAAACTGCAAAGATACATTATTTTCCATTGAGTATATGAATATCACTTACAAGTCAGTAGTAAAAAATCTATCTTGAGTTTATTTTTGCCTTAATTAAATACAACCCTGATTGCCATTATGTCCACTGTAGTTGTGCAAGCTGTAGAAACAGTGTAAGGATTGCCAAGTTAATGTTTAAACGTTAGGAGCACTCAGAAGCAAACTATTAGATGAAGAATAAGGCAGTAAGTCCAAACCAGGATTACCAAAAGTAGCGAGATTACAGTATTCAAAATCAGACATGAAAACCCAGATGATTCCAAATTTCAGAGATCTCTCGTTTCCCAAAATGCTGGCTACAAAGTTCAGGCAAGCTGAAGAATATTTCTTAGAGCTCCTGTTTCCTTCATAACGTTACTTTAAATGTCAGAGCCTAAGGAATATGCCTTCATGACTTCTGACAGTTGTTTCCAGATACGGTATTTGGGTTCAGAATTGTTCTTTATTAGAATAGAATATTCTGTTCATGTCTATGCCTCTTAGAGGTGCTATTGTTGTGACTTGATAGCTGCTTCTAACCTTCAAAGGCTTGAAGGGGTAAATATGCAGAGTTCTCTGTGGCATTTATCTCTAAAATCACAGAAATTAGAAACTGAAATGCAGATATATCTCTGCAAAGCAGTCTGTATCTGTTAATTTTGCTTCCTTTTTTGCCTAATCAGTTTCTTATTTTATGTATTTTGTCAGTATTTCATGAACATAAAAAAATGAATGCGTATAAACCCAGGATTTCCTTTGTATGATTCCATAAGAAATAGTTTGCTGACAGAATGCTGTTTGTATTTAGAAAAATCTTTCAGCTCTGTTGCTTAAAGCTGTATGACATAACTGCATCTCTTGGGCGAGTTACTTCTGTTGTGGAAATACGAACTGGTTTTAAACCTTTAAAATCCATATACTAATTCTGTTTAAAGTGAGTTTTCCTTGTTCCTGTGTAGAGAGAAAGAACATACACAAGAACATTTGTCACCTCTATCTCAGTCATTTTATGCTAAACTTGTTACCTCATTTCTTTCCTTATTCGTTTATTCCTTAGTTGCCCCATCGTCTCATACCTTACATGAGATACTCCTTGCAACTGATTGTTTTGTGATTATCTGTGCTTCAGTTTCTGCTCTTGAGACCTTAAACAAGCTCTGTTACAAGGTTTGTTAAAAGGTTCTACCTTCATATAAAATGAACACTACTTTCACTATTCACCTCTACTTTCATCACTACAAATTGCCAGCTTTATATTCCTCACCATGAATTAAGTGGAGATTCTCATTAGCTGTGATATCACTCGATTTTTTCACAGAATTCTTTTTAAATCTATTTGAACTTATCCATGGCATCATCTGCCACGGATGTTGAAATTCTAATAGTTGCCTATCATGAAAATGTAGAAATGTGTTTATATGTTGTTTGCTCTGTGTTGATGTTGAATTCAGTTAGCGGGGTACTTTGTCTAGAAAGCATTGAATATATGTTTTGTGTAACCTTTTCTATTAGGTCATTCAGGATCCTGTTTTGCACCTTTACAAGAGGCAGGTGAGCAGCTAAGCTGCAGAATTGCATGATTAGACAATAGGAAACTTAAATACACGTAAAAACTCTGCCTATGTGTTGTCCAATGTACAGACTGCTCTGTGTTACCTGCCAGTGTAAAAGTAATGAGCTATGGAGGGATATTTATACAGTTACATGTGTTAGGTGTTCTCATTGATGCCTTAGCTAAACTAAAGTCTTTCAAATGACAGGAGAGTCCAGACATGAGGTAATGGACCAGTGTAAGATAAGTATTTTGTAAAGGCATTTCCAGCCTTTAGTTCTGCTTTATGTGCAAGGCTCATCATTGTGATTCAGATATTCCTGTATATTGCTAAAATATATGGGAGCATACTGGAAGACTTTAGAAGATGTAGGGATAGACAGACTTGGTTCCCAGACACATTTGGGTTGCTTTGCAGCCTTATGCATTTCATACTGTAAAAATAAAAGCATGTGTTGAAGGAGTAATTTTTCTACTGTACTCAAAAATCATACTTATTTTATAGCATGCAGTGTGCTGCGTTTACCACCATGTTGCCTCTCCAGGGAGTTGGTTATATGAGTGTATCACAACATTCAGTACAAATTCTCCACAGTGAATGCACATCAATTCAGCAAGCATGCAGAGCAGCTCTCAAGTTTGCTGCCTGAGACTGGCATGTAGTTAGTCCTTGCTGGTTTGTATGCACTAAACGCCATTAACCCCAAATGGTTACTCTTTTAAATTATTAATGCTTGAGATATATTAGTAATGATTTTGGTGTTATCATAGAGAAGCGGAGCCATTTGGATTTATAATCTCACTACTGTACTCACTTGAAAAATTGGTTTGTGCTGAAGTCTAATTTATGGTTCTGATAAAGTATTACTCACCTGTGCTTATGCCAGAAGGACACTGAATTCTTGCCTTGCAGTGTGTTTCTTCGTGGTATCACAGAGCACAAATTTAAATCTCTTTTTATGGGCTGGAGACAGATTTATGGGAAGATGGGTTGCTTTTTTCCAGGCTAAGTAGCTTCCAGGAAGGGTCTGTGATCTGTTGTAGTATCCAGTGTTAACTTCCAGTATCTTCTCTCCATTCAATCTACTCAACATTTTCTTCATAAGAAACACAACTTGAAAGTACTCTGCAGTGATAAAAGACCTTTATTTCCCTTTCCTGTTGAAGATAAGATCTCAAGAAGTTTAGAATTGGTTTAATTCTATGACTCCAACTGGAAATAGTGTTTCAGACATCAGATAAATTCACCTAGAAAGGGATATTTTATAGTTTGTGCTGAGGTCTAAAGGTGCAATCATAAGGTAAATGAAAAACTTCTATCAAATCAAGTGTATATATGCCTTCAGTGGTGGAGAGAAAAAGATGCCATCTCTTCCTAAATGGCGTGTTAAGCCCTGAAGCAAAATAGTACAGGCCTTAGGAGAAATTTAAGCAGATTGAAAAATGGTTTAAGTTTAAAAACTTGCATGCACTCGCAACCCACTACATTCTACACAATTACTGTATCCTTCCTTGTAGAGAAGTGTTTCAAATCCTGATGTTAAAAAATTGCTTTTAGTAAAGTCCTGCTTCAGGATGAACAGTAATTTCAACTGTGTAATTCCAAACAAATGCTTTGCAGAATAAGTTAAAAGGAATGGCTTCCAAAGGATCAGCAGATGTAGTCACAGAGGACATGATAAGAGGACAAGACTCTCTGACAACAGACATGGGACAGCCTATTCAGCCTGAAGAAATGCCCAGTGCTGCTGGAGTGGAGCAAATGGAGAAGGAAGATGATCTCCCACAACAGGCAGATGAGCTCTCTTTCAGTCTGGATGAACTAAATGTTGCATCACCAACCGAGTCTTCCACTGTTGGTCCAAATCAAGACTATAATTTAGTGAATTCTCTACTAAACCTCACTAAAAGTCCTGTGAGTTGTTTGGGTTTTGTCCTATTTAATGTGGTAAAATGAAGTAGTTCAGATGCTGTGTGGACAGACAGAGTGAATATACATGTACGCACACACTGTAATTTAAATAGTAAAAGTAAAACGAGATTTTTTTTTTGCAGGCAGTTGTAAATTGACAGTTTTCTTTGCCAGTTCAGATCGAAGTAAAATCCTGTTTTTAGAAAGTAATACTGAAGTTTATTGATGATATTATGTTTTGAGCAATTTGCATAGAATGCTTCATGTTTCACAAACAAGCTACATAGGAGGATCGTTAGGTTAAATATGCTACTTGGAACTGTACTATCCTAACACACATGTTTTGTAAAGGCACTGGGCTATTTCTAGAGGTTTGATTTCTTTAAAGACAACTGCTGTATGTCTTACCCAGCTCCATCCTCGAATTCACACTCAGATTCCTTCAGAAAACTTAGAGATGTGTTGGGTAAGCCTGTAATTGTCACAGCAGCATTGAGAGTGGGAAACCTAATCTACTGCTGTACCTCATTATTGTTAATTGAGAGTTTATGTTGTGTAATATCTTGGTCTTAAGCTGACCTACAGCACTAGTTCTGTCAACCTGATGGT
This sequence comes from Loriculus beryllinus, assembly GCA_039877255.1. Lineage (NCBI taxonomy): Eukaryota > Metazoa > Chordata > Aves > Psittaciformes > Psittacidae > Loriculus > Loriculus beryllinus. The sequence continues at coordinate 4,965 of JBCJKH010023363.1, read as the reverse complement.
TGCAGTTGCATTCTTAGTATTAGACATGGATTTAGGTGAGATTCTTCATTTTGTGCCATGCAAATTTGCTAGAACTAAGTTTCAGTGACTGAGAAGGCAACAAAAATAAATGCATTCGCTCACTGGTTTGGGGAACAGAGAGGCTTTATTTGGGAGATGTTTGCTTCTTGATTTCAAGTGAGCTTCATTCACCCTCTGATTAATTCTTCCATGCCCTTCTGCCAGGATGGCCGGATAGCAGTAAAGGCCTGTGAGGGCCTCATGCTTTTGGTGAGTTTGCCAGAACCAGCAGCTGCCAAGTGCCTGACTCAAAGCACTTGTTTATGTGAACTGTTGACAGACAGGCTGGCCATCCTCTACAAAGCCCTGCCTCAGTCGCTGGATCCCTTAGACATTGAGACAGTGGAGGCAATTAACTGGGGGTAAGAATTTTATTTTTGTGACTTTACAGCCCTCCCTGAAAACTAATTTTCTATAGGTAAACAAGTTGTATAAAATATTCACTCCACATGCTAAAGTCTCGAGAGCAGAGCTGAGATCCCAGCTGCAGCATAGCAGTATGACTTTGGGTGTCCAGTGTACACATGATTCTAACATGGGGCCAGGTCTGCCTGCCAGTCCCTTGCAGAGATTCCTCAGGGGGCAAGTTTTTCCACTTTAGTGGTAGTGTAGGTTTTGTAGTGTTTTGTCTTGTTCAGGTGTCAAGGATTTAGGAAGCAAACTTTTCACCGTGCACAGCACTGTAAGCTGCTGCAGGAGGAAGGGTGTATTTGATAACAGGCTATTGTTGCAAAATGTGTGCAGTAAAAAAGAAGAAGGAAAGTGTTACTGCATAACTCATCAGCATGAAGCGGAAGATAAAGGCCTGTTCTCCTAATTGTGCTTGCATGTTCGATTCTCAAAATATTCCTTTTCCCTACTCTGCTTTCATTATTATGAATTGCTCATGATCAGTTAGTACTGAGACAAAAAGCAGGTATTTGAGAAACCAAGCCAAAATTTCTGGTGGTTGGAGTTTGAAGTTCAAAGAGGAAAAAACCCAGAACTTTATCGGAGTTTACCAAAGAAAACGATGAATTTGTTACTCCTTAGAGCCTTTAAATTGAGATGTGTTCAGGCATACTCTGTGTGGTTTTGGTGGACTTGCTTGAGGTTGCTTAGAGAATGGGCAAGAGCAATTGTTTTAATTTTATGATTCTCTGACTAAAGGAGTTATTGATTCAGTTTCTGTAGTCTGTTTCCAGTAAGAACAGACTTAAGTGATCAGTTTTCCTTCTGATGCAAGAAATAACATAACCACAGTTCTGCTGTATATACTATGTACCCTTTAGCATGCCACTGAATGATAGATAGTACTGCCAGATTAGTAGAGACTGTCAGACAAGCTATTTTAATGTTCACTTCGTTGCAATAGATCATTAACTATTCTGTTAAGTTCAATAAGAATGAAGTCCAAGATTCTTCAGTTACTTGTAGACTAAGTAAGTATTTTTCCCTGTGTTCTTTAGTTTGGATTCCTATAGCCACAAAGAAGATGCATCTGCTTTTCCAGGGAAAAGAGCGTTGATTTCATTTCTTTCGTGGTTTGACTACTGTGATCAACTCATCAAAGAAGCACAAAAGGTTTGAAATGTTTACCGGTGATACAAATACATTCAGCAAATAAGCAGTCCCAGTTGTTTCTGAGCTTTTGAGTTTGAGACGTACCGTTTTGTACTTTTGTTTCAGACTGCTGCTGTTGCTATGGCAAAAGCTGTGCGGGAACGATTTTTCATTGATGTTATGGAACCCCAGCTGATGCAAACGTGAGTAGCATCCTGCAAGATGCAGCAGAACAGGATCTGAATCAAGCTGATTTTTTTTCAGCTGAAATCTACTGTGTAGATTGATAGAATCACAGAATGGTTTAGGTTGGAAGAGACCTTAAAGCTCATCCAGTTCCAACCCCTGCCATGGGTAGGGACACCTTCCACAAGACCAGGTTGCTCCAAGCCTTGTCCAACCTGGCTTTGACATATCTGACATGAAATTTTTTGTTCAAACAGGTCAGAGATTGGAATCCTCACATCAACTGCACTATTGCATCGCATTGTTCGTCAGGTGACTTCAGATGTCCTGCTGCAGGAAACAGTTTATTTTATACTTGGAGAACACAGAGAGCCAGAAACTTTGACAGACATCAACAGACATCCGTTGCGACACAGGTTAATCGAACACTGTGATCATATATCTGATGAGGTGAGAAGTGGTAATGGTATCAGAATGTCTGCCAGCTAGTTCTGTCTTGTGTAGGAACTATTAAAACACCACTGTGAGGACTTCTTATATTTGTGACAGCAAACTTCTTTTGATAAGGAAAAGAGTTCTGCCAGCCCTGCAGATTCCCTTTAGAAAATGAAAATCAAGCTGTTTCCTTCACCTAGCGGATTGTTCCCCTTAATAAAGATTTTTTGCTAAATTTGCTTACTCCCTGTGTATATCTAGTTGGCTTGCTCACATATAAGATAGGGCAAAATTGGTGTCTGTAATTGCATTTTAATTATATGTCTTATCACTGCTGTTTTCCATGTTGTGTCGATTCTGTCATGTCATCGCATAACCTATAGTTAAAGACTTCTTTTATGTATAAAGTGTGGTCAGAATATGAACAAATGCCAGTTAAAAGATAATATAAAATTTAAGCACTTTACACACAGTAAACATTTTTAAAGTCATTTACTTCAGTAAAACCCCTCCTCAGGAGCTGCTTGATTCATTTTTAACATGGAGCATCCTCTACTTTTCAAATAAAAGCCAAGCTTGCCTGAAATACAGATTTGTGTCTTCACATACACCTGTTTTTCAGTATTTTTACCTGCTCACCCTGTCAGAACAAGTTATGTGTATAAATGACTTGATCTTTGCAAAGCTAAGCGCTCCAAAGCTCTCTTTAAAAACTGTCTCTGTATTGCTTAAAGTCAGCCTCCTGTTAAAAGCCTACATATCTCCATTTAAAAATCTTAGCTTGTAGTTTTAGTCTCAATATTCCACTGTGACTTTGGTTTATTCTGCATATTTATTACTAACTGTAAGTCCTGTGCTGTATTTCACTGGTACAATGATCATAGTCTTCCAGCATGGATTTGATTGTAATATGAAAAGTTAATTTATAAGTTCTCTGGATGTGCTTTGTATTGTTATTTTGGCAGATTTTAGAACAGGTTTTGTTTTATTAGGAAAAAGTACATCAACATACTGCTTTTCAGATGTGTGTGAGTTCATCCATGTTTATACCACCTCCAGCATAACAATTTCCTCATTTTTCTTTTGGATTTTTGCTTCCTTCCATAACATAAATAAGTAATTGCAGTGTTCTAGAATGTACAAACCAGCAAAATGTGTAAGGCAGCGGTGCTTCAGTTTACTGAATTGTCACTTTTTGTGTTGCAGATCAGCATAATGACTTTACGAATGTTTGAGCACCTTTTGCAAAAACCCAATGAGCACATTCTTTATAATTTGGTTCTGAGAAATTTGGAAGAAAGAAACTATATAGAATACAAGCCTTTCTGTCAAGAAGATAAAGACGTGGTAGAGAATGGACAGATTGCAGGAGCAGTGTAAGTTTCTTTTTTAACAGAACTTTTCACAACAGCTAACTTGGATCCTTATTTTCACAACAAAGCAGTGGTAATTGAATGAAAAGTGAGTGTAGACAGCACTTCAAGTGCTCCACGTATTAATCCATATCCATAAAATGATGCAGAAATTATTGTATCAGCAACTTATGAAAGTTTTTAGAACAGTAACAGAACTCTCCAGACAAATAGGCCCTCAAAGGTCTTCATATATCAATTTACTTATACATCTGTGTAGCTTAAGTCTGTGTATGTTCGTATTGGTTTCAGTTAGCCTTTCTTGAAGTCAGTCACTTAGGTGTCTTGCTTACATTTATGTTGTGGAATCATTTTGATGGAAGAACTTTTCTGGGACACTTTGCATAAAACGCTTTTAAATACCCTACGTAACTCTTGTAACTCTTTTTTTACTGATGGAGGGGAAGACTGGTTACACCAGCCAGTTTAGGCATCTTAACTTAGATATTTCTGAGTAATCTAAAATAACCTAATGATTTCCTGAAGTATAACTCTCTCACATGTAAAACGTGGCTAAAGAGTGTAAGTGATTTCATGCACTGATTTTATATGAGTCAGAAATGTTAAATTTGTTGTTCAGATCAGGAATTTATGATTTTTGTTCAAAACAAAAAGTTTGTTGGGTATTTGTAAGGGTTGGTATTTCTGGATATTAATTAGGTAAAAAGATGTATCTATGATACTGTTCTGGAAAACACCCTAGTTGTTCAGAGAATTGGAATAGAAATCATGCCTTTTGACCCAGAGATTTTCCTGCCTCCCATAACATTCTATGAATGGTAATGTGTTTGTCTAATACAATCTCACAGAGACCTAGAGGAAGATCCGTTATTTACTGACCTGTCTCCAGATAACACATTGTCAACGCATGAGTGGCTCAGTCCTTCTCCACCTGTCAGTCCAGAGCATCAGAAAAACGATGGGAAGACTGAAGTTCATAAAATTGTAAATAGGTAAGAAACAGACACTTAAAGAACTCTCTGAATGTGTGGGTGACTGCACACACTGTGCAAATTAAATGTACTCTGTAATGGATGTTATTCTCTGCCAGCTGGTAAAATGACTCCACAGAGGAAATTATGTGGTATTTTATCAGAAAGCTACTCCTGAAAGATTAGAGCTTACAATAAGTAAAAATAATTCAACATAAATGAGAAAAATAGAATAACTTTCCAGCTAATAATGGAGTTGAATACTGAGAATTCGTGATGAAAGCCTCACTGATTATACAACTTAACCTTTCTCAAACATATTTGCTATGCTTAAAGTGCTGTTACAGACTTGGCCTTCCTGGGGAGTCTTGCAGTAAATTCCTTAGGGGGCAAAAAAA
>JBCJKH010023361.1:0-17361 GCA_039877255.1 Loriculus beryllinus | reverse complement strand
GAGCTGAAGTAAGAGGTAAAGGGCTTTAAACAGTCAATAATGAGCCATGTATTTAAAGTCTGGAGTAGGAATGTTAGTTTACATGGGATTTCTAGGGAAGGTGTATGTTGTAGTCAGTACCAGAGGATTTGTTGAGCAGTAAACTGTGTGCTGTGGTGTCTGGGCTTTCCCATCTGAGCACACTTCTCTTCAGCACCTGCTTGAAAATGACTTTTGCTGTCAGTTCTTTTCTCAACCAAGATCTCTAGGGATAAATCACTTGTGTGGACTAATTTCACAGCCCAGCCCCAACTGTTTCCCTTGCTCTCCTGGCCCTGGATTCCATGTAGCAGCCTTTCCTGTAGGTAAATCCTGCCAGTTCTGTGGTAACCACTGGCTGCTATGATCTCTGAGGGCCAGTTCCAGGCAGCTGTGGTACTGCCTCTTGGCTGTGACTCCAAGATTGAGGCAAATGGAAGAACATTTCCCTGTGTTCAGACAGCTCGTTCCAATAACTTCATCTTCTTGCATGGGCCTTGCTGGGTTTTATGGTCTGCTTTGGAGATTAACAGGAACCAGAGTGTGTTGGGTTTTTTGTCCAGACAAATGTGGGAGGAGAATGTTGGCACTAATTTTAATTGATTTGAAACTCTTCATTAGAGTTGTTTTGGCTAAAGAAGGCCTCTCATGAGGTCAATGTGGTGAGTATAAAATGTGCATGAACTGTATTGAAAAGTGACCCAGCTTTTCTGCTGGGTAGACTGTGGTTCGGGGTTGTTGTGGGGACTAATGTGTGTGGCCTGAGCTAACAAAGCGAAATGTACCACACGGGCTTAGAGTTTTGGTGCCATTGTAGTGTTCTCTGAGGAATCAGAGATACAGTGTGATGCTTTTCTGACCTCTTCCCCTCAGTCTCTCTGCCAGCATGCTTTCCCTCTCCTCGAGCAGCAGCCCTGGCTCTCTTGCATCCAGCAGAGGATCTCTTGCCACCTCCAGCCAGGATTCATCCACCTCAGCCAGCTTCACTGATCTCTACTATGAGCACCTGGAGCAGCTGGAGCAGTTGGACTCAGAATATCAAAGCAAGTTTGACTTGCTCTTAGAAGGAGCCACTGGATTCAGACCATCAGGCTGCATCACCACTATTCACGAGAACGAAGTAGCGAAAACTCATGCAGCAGATACCACCAGCCGTGTACAGGCCCTGAGGTCACTGTCTGGTACTCCAAAATCCATGTCTTCATTATCTCCAAGGTCATCTCTCTCTTCTCCATCTCCACCTTGCTCTCCGCTGGTGATAGACCCACTCCTAGCTGGTGATGCCTTTTCAAGCCATATGGATTTTGATGACACAGAGATAAGTACAGACCTCTCAGAACTCACCCTAAACACTGGGAGTGGCAACTGTAGACTGGAAAAGCCTAGAGCAGGAGATAAACATCTAGGTCAAGGTATGGTAACAAACTGTTTGCATGCACATGCATGCATTCTTTTTTAATGTAGTTTATAAAGCACTGAGAAGCGAGTATTCCAAAAGCTGTCTGTCATCTAGATATCTTTGTGTTGAAAAGTGTATTCAACTGAGTGTTCTATCCTTCCTGGGAGCAAGGGTTGGTGGTTTAATTTGTACATGAAAAATGCTGCTGATCTGATGAGTCTTGCAGAGCACTGTATCCAGGTATGGTTTTAGTGTACTTATATACATGTGTACAGAAATCACAGGGATTTAATTTGCAAATATGAATGGTTGTGATCGGATTCCTGGTTTAGTTTGGCACTAAGCTTTTCAGAGGGTCATCTAGTGTTTTGGGTCTTGGAGGCACAGAATGCCATACTGACACAAACTTTCTGGCCAAGTTCTGAGGAAGGCTGGGAAAGCCACTTAGCTTAATAGTTAACAAATGATAATAGAAATCCTCCCCCACCACTTCAGCATGCACAACTCCTGCTCTGGTTCCCAGTACATTAGTGGCAATGGGTTTATTAATTTCAGCTGAGCAGACTTGTCAAGGCTGTGCCTGAATTTCTGCTGCTTTGAGGGGGATGGTCTCTTAGCAACAAAAACATGTTTGGATCGTGAGTATAAGACATTCAGAGATAGTGGCTGTTCTCATGCATGCATATGGCTTGCTGGGGGTGGGAAGGGCTCATCCCTTTTTAGAAGGATGGCTGGGCTGGAGTGAATGGAAAGCAGGAGACAGCAGTCAGAGCACTCTTGCTGGGGCCTGCGTGGAGCCCTTGACTCTGTAGGTGGGTTAAATCCCATGGAGATGAGGAAAAGGCTGGATTTGGAACTGCAATGAAGAAAAGCTTGAAGGGCAATAAAAACTTGCAAGTTGTAGTTGTAGGAACCAGTGGTGAGGTTTATTCCTGGTTTTCATAAGATTATAAATGACCCCATGTGAATCAAGGGAACTAGCACCCTGTCATCACTGCCTTCTGTATGAAGAAGGCTGACACTGTTTAAAATACAGTAAATGACACAAGTGCAGATCTTCCCCTTTGCGCTCCCATTTCCCTACAAGGGAGAGGTGTTGTGCATTTAAGTAGGAAACACTAATTATTTCTATTAGAACTGGGCACTGATTAGTTTTAACCTTTTTAGCTCTGAGCTTTGTCAAGGCTGTCAAAGTGAAAGCTCAGGTGTTAAGCAGATTAAGTGATTATTGCTGTTAGCCAGTCAGCAGACAAAATAATCACCATAAGTAGTTTATTTCAGGGCAATAAGGAGATGAGATTTTATTCCACAGGCATTTTGGGAGGGTCAGTGTAGCACCTGAAACACACTGACTGGAACTGGGGTGCTCAGCACTTAGCCTCATGGGCAAAGCATGCTCACGTGTTCCTGTAAGTAGAGCTGAGTAGCATGTATATGAGGGATTTGCTTTTTGATCAGGAGTTTTGCAGAACCTCTGAGGCTGAAATGAGGTTTGTGTTACTCAGCCACATGAAAACACACAGGTTCAGTGTGTAGGTAAGATTTGCAGGGCTTCTAAGTCCTTTGCAAAACCAGTGAGGAACAGAATGGCTGCATGATGAATCCTTTGCAGGGAACTATTCATCTTCATTCGGGTTTGCACTTTAGCATTCTGCTGTACAATCAGATATCAGCCACTTCATTGCAGGGGCTTTGCACCTGAAGGGACTTGAGTGGTCAGAAATGAAGGCTCTCTGGTGGGAATGACTGGACACCATTGGTAATTGAAGCAGAAAAAGAGATTAAGCATGGTGAGATGAGCCTGAAGTGTCCTTCCCAGCGAGCAAGCTTCAGGCAAAAGGGATTCCTGGATCAGGATTTCTGGGAGTGGTGTGTAGAACTCAAACACCTTCATCTAGAAAGCCATCCAGTGGGCAAGGAATCATTTTCCTATTAAAACCATGGAATAGGAGGTACAAAGCAGCAAAGTGGAAAGAGAAGCATAGTCTTGACCCTACCCACGTACCTCCAGGACAACCTCCGATCAAGAGTGCAGCAGGGGCCAGGCACCAACAGGAGGGAGCATGGATTAAACTGGGAATACCAGGATGAAATGGATCCATTTGTTTCAGTTAATGACTGATATATTGTGTTACAGATGCTTTTATTCATGGAGAAAAGGGCTGGAAATTTCTTCCTGTCCATGGCAATACCAAGATGAAAAACATTCAGTGGTGGTGTCAAAAACTACACGGACAAATGGGCCCAAATGGCACTCGTACACGCCATGTACTGGGGTTACCTGTAGCACCCTCTACTGTTGGTTGTAGAACAGGTCCTTGGATCACTCCATGACCCCATGTTGAGCTTGCACACGTTTTGCACCAGTGCTTTTCCAAAGCTGTTTATAAGTGGCTTTGCCACACTCCTGCTATGGGGCTACAGCTGCTCCCAGTGGGACAACATTCGCAGCTCCCTCACCCTTGGAGCAGGTCTCCTAGAGCTCTGACAGAGAGAGCTAAGAGGTGTGTCCTGGGCTGAAGCATCTCTGCAGAACTAGGATGGTTCATGTGGAAAGGTCCAGAATGTGCACAAGTTCCCAAGGCTTTGTAGCACAAGAATACTGTGAGATAACACTTGTGCAAAACCCTTGTTTCAGCGTGTTCAGTTTCTCTGTCTCCTTTTCCCTGCATTCCTGCATGTGGCTGCTACTTTAAGTCCTAGAATCCCTCTCCATGTTTAATCTAGTTACTAGCCTGTCTGGACCTAGCTTCTGTCTTGTATATGCTAACCTTTGGAGTCTGGGGGTGGGTGAGAGGTGGTTTTCTGCTGTTCCCCCTCCTGGAAACTAGCCTTAGCATAACCTCCAGACAGGGTACAGCCCTCCCTCTCAACAATACTTGGCCAGAGCTTCGTCAGTAGCATTTGCCCAATGCTGCTGTCTGGGTAGCTGGAACCAGGGGGCCCACCACCTGCTTGAGGGTGACTTGCAGTAGGTCCATATTTATAACTTCACTGGAATTTAGAAGTTCTGCTTCTTCTGCACATTTGCCTGTCTTGCATGGGTACACAGAATCACAGACTAGTTTGGGTTGGGGGGGACCTTAAATCTCATCCAGCTCCAACCCCTGCCACAGGCAGGGACCCCTTCCACTGGAGCAGCTTGCTGCAAGCCCCTGTGTCCAGCCTGGCTTTGAACACTTCCAACAGCCATCTCTTTCCAGTGCTTTGAAAGTCCTCCTGGCATTGCATGCAAGGACCTGCAGCCATGGGGGTGCCCAGGGTAGCCGGCTGTACTGCACTCAGCATGCCAGTGTGTAACCTCAGCCTGCAGGTGTGGTCCTGCAGGACCCAAGTGTTAAATGGGCACTGACTGTGCAATGAAGCCCTGCTGTCACCTCCACCACATAGGCTGTTCCTCTGGTTCTTCAGGAGCTGCTGGTGCTCCAGGACAGTTTGGTACATTCCTGAAGCACTAACTTAATGTGATGTTAAGCAGAGCCTGCCCTCTCTATACCCTCTCTGTCTTCAGAAACGTGATGTTGCTGAAAACTTGGGTGGAGAAAAGATGCAATTCAAGAGGAGGTTGAGGAAGAAAGCTGCTCCTGCTGCAGACTGTTCATTTGCATTAACACATGTTTTTAATTTTCCTCTGTGCTTTTCTGATAGGTATAAATGCAGCAGGAGGGACGGCACTGAAGGTGGCGTGTGTGTCAGCTGCAGTGTCTGATGAATCTGTTGCTGGAGATAGCGGAGTGTATGAGGCGTCTGTACAAAGGTAGACACCAGACCTCTCTCTAGGAAGAAGCCAAACACTCAGCTTTGCACACAGGAGTCAGCTGGAGTACTGTTGGTTATGATCCTTTTTGGTGACTAAATGTCTCAGTCTCCCATTTCTTCATAATTCTGAACAAGAAGATGAGCAGGTTGACTTTGATTATCAAAATCAGCCATGCTTCCGGTAGCAGAAGTAGCTGGAAGCATGCTGACAGAGAGCTGTTGACCAGCTGGTGTGTTTGTGAAGGTGCTGCTAAGCTGCCCTTCCTGCCCTGGTGGGGTAGCAGAGCCATCAGACAGTGTCAAGTTCCCCTCCTGTCAGTCAGCCGCTGTGGTGTCAATGACAACCCTCAGCAGGAGCGCACTTGGGGATGTTTAAGGAAGAGAGCAGAAGCACCTTGAGCTTGCACACACGTGTGTGTGCATGCTGGGATGCAGTTCCCAAGTACTTGGATGCAAGATGTGATTTCTGCAGGACTTTTCCCCTAAGGGCATAGCTCATAGCCAGAGCTGGACATCCCTGCTCTTGAAGGGTTTCTGCACTTCCCTTACTGCTTGTTCTCTGAGGTGGTTTGACAAAACATTCACTGGAAGGTACTGATCTTACTGATAACCTGGTTTGGCTGCATCTAACATGGGTTTTCCTACTGGTTTTACTGGCACTTAAATGAATCACGGGATCATTTGTTGCACAGTACAGCTGTAGAGGTGAAAACTACTCATCTCATTTCCCCCTCATTCATTCATTTATTACCTTCATTAATTCTCTAGATAATTGAGCCAGGTTTTTTTATGTGTATAGCACAATTCACTTTGACAAGAAGTGCAACACATGTGCAAATCAGACCTCATAGGCTCAAGCCAGGCACAGTCAGGCAGTTGGGTCCCTGTGTCCCCTCAACAGGACAGGGAATTCTGTGGAGAGGGGAGGAGGGATCACATGTGACAGTTACAGAAAACCACACAGACACTTGTGCACATGATGTTACTTAGTACTGTTTGGGTCGTTCACTTACAAACCTTTATAATGACTATAGCATCATTTTGATGCCTATAATAAATGGTGAGGGTAGGATGAGCAATAGGTTTGTCCTCTAGCTGAAATGTAATGGAATGTAAGAGAGTGCTAAGGAATATGGAAAACACTTGGCAGAATTCTAGTCCTGTTTTCATGTGCTCAGCATAGCCTCTGAGCCAAGTAGACAGTGGATGTAGTTTTGGGGACTTTCAGCTTTGGAAGAGACCTACACTGGGAAGGCAGCGATGCAAGTGGTTGTTTCAAGGCAGACCAGTCAGTGTACTCTGTCACTTGTAATGTGCTTAGGGAAGTTTGATTGCTTAAAAAAACAAAGGAATGATTTAAATCTAATCAAACTTGAGAATTTTTGCTGTCATGGTGCAGGCAGGATTGCAGTTGTTAAGTCTTATTTCTGTTGCTGGCCAGTCAGCTGTCTTTAATAAAATCCAGTCAAGGGAACCCTTTAAAATCCCTCACAGCCTTATTTTTGCAGTCTTCTCTGTGGCTTTTTTTGGCAGTGAAGAGGGAAGGCATATGACTTTCTGCTGGTAAGCACCACAACACATACCTGTAAGGATGACTGCACTTACTTCTCAAATGGGCTTTCTTTTAGCTACTAATTTTGCAAAATCCAAATACCCAAGCCCTGAATGGAAGGGGAGAAATCTTTTATCACCTGAGTGCTATCACCTCAACAGGAGGGAAGTCAAGTCCTTAATTGTCTTTGCTTTCTTTCAGACCTTGTGTGTCAGATGTGATGGTGTTTGACAGTGATGATACAGAAGCAGTTGGGACAGCTAAAGTGCAGATTGCAATGAGGTAAACAATACGCATGGAAAGAATTAAGTATGGGATTTAAAAGACAGTGCTTTCTGGTTTGTTTGCTTCTCCTGTTTATCCTGTCCTATTAGTATTAACTAACGGATGTCTTCTGTGAGGTGTAATTGAGAATTACACTTGACTCCAGAAGGTCTTTGGTCCAGTTACCCTCTTTCATGTCAGTGGAAATGAGCTGGTGATGGTGCGGTCGGAGGATGCGAACAACAGTGGGAACTCTGGCAGTAGATGGCAGTTGTAATCATTGACTCCTCAGAGTCCCTCAGTGGTGGGTCAGGCATAGGAGGCATCTTCCTTAAGTGGTTTAGTGGAGGTTATTTAGGACTGGTGGAAAAATAAATAGCACAAAACTCTCTTGTCATGGCCATACACAGCAAGCCAGTGATTACTCCTAACATCCTCACTGCTGTACTTCACGTATTGCTACTTGTAACTCTTTTATACTACAGTCATTTTGTAAGGCCGTTTGAAAGATTTTACTTACAGCAATTGACCTAGACACTAGGAAAAGCAATGTGTGTTAGGTCAGATCCATTGCACCTGGATTCCTAAGTTCTGGATGTTCTGATAGCAAAATGTCATGGAATATGAAACTGGTTTTGTTTGAAACTATAAGCAAGCCATGGTCCCATTATAGTTTTGGTTTGTTTGTAAATGTTAATGTTGTGTTAATGAAACAAGTGGAATTCCCATTCGTGGAGTCCAAGGCTGACTTCTCTAAAAAGAATGCTTTCTTGTTTCTTTCTAATTCAGATATGATGACAAAAATAAACAATTTGCCATACTGATCATCCAGCTGAGTAATGTCCCAGCACTGCTGTCCCAGCAAGACCAGAAAGTGTAAGTGGGTGAAATAAGCACACTTTTGAAATATTTGCATTAGATCTCAGTGGAAATTAAGCAGATGTTGGTTTGGGGTTTGAGTTTTTTTCACACTCTTCAAAATAACCCTTTCTGAAATACTTCTGCATTGTTCTGTGGAGCAACATTTACGAACTGACAAACTTGCAAACAGAAACAAGGTGCATTTTTTTCCTCGAAGTCAGGTAGTTGTCGAGGAAAGACTTGCCTGGAATTAGCAGTGCCCAGAGCACTGCAATGAGTGGAGTTCTGCCATAGGACATCCTTGCAAGGTGCAATGGACAGCTGCTGCCAGCCTCCTTCCAGGCAAAAGGCTTCTTTAAGTTCAGCTGTGTGCTGAGTAAGCTGATGGAGATTTGCATCATTTTGGTGTGGCTGTTCCTATCTACAAAAGGGCATGTTGGCAGTGTAATGGGTTGCACCAACGTAAATGACCATGTTAAACATAATCCCATAATTGCAGAATCAACTAGGTTGGAAAAGATCTATGATGTTTGATTATAAGATTCAGGAGGATGAAGTCCGTGGCAACTCTTGCCACTTCATGCCTCTGATGTTGTGCTGAGATGTTCTTTTCTTGCTCAATTGACTGATATCCAGAAGAAATAGGGCAGCGCGATAATATCTCCCATGCTTAAGATGGATTTCACTTGCAGAGCTATGGAGCTGGTGCAGTGCAGAGAGCTGCAGACCTGTTCCTGGGTGGTAGTGCTGACTGTCATTCTTTCTTCGACAGGAACATCCGCGTGGCTGTCCTGCCCTGCTCAGAGAGCACAAGCTGCTTGTTCCGCACAAGAGTGGTGGAAGCTTCAGACAATCTTGTGTACAATGAAGTATTCTGGGTTTCTATCTCTTACCCAGCTTTACGTCAGAAGACTTTAAGAGTTGATGTTTGCACTGTAGATAAGTCTCACCTTGAAGAATGTTTGGTTAGTATTAGTCTCTGTTTTAATACCTTCGTGTGTGTTTCCTCTTTAATTAAGCAGCATTTTCAACCCTGAAGTGTGGATCTGTTCTTAATAACCCTCAGCTATCTGATCTCTCCCAGATCATGTTCTTTGCAATAACAGTTCTGATCAGGAAAACAAAATCAGTCTATTAGAGAAATATGTTGATGCAGAACTGCTGATGACCTTGTCAAACTATTTCCTTTCTTTTGTAATTTAATATGAAACTCTACCTTTCTCTTCCCTTTGGTGGAATTTCTCTTCCTTTTGGTGGAAACATCTGTTGTAATGTGGTTGAGAATGGACTGCCAGGAGCTTGGAAGCCACTGTAGAATATTTAAGAGCCCTAAAGGATTTACTTTTTCAAACCTGCTATTAATCTGCACTATTAAAATCTACATGAATGTAGTTTTTCATCTATTAGTATTGCCATAGGCAGCTGCCCACTATAGTTAGAAGAGCTTTTTTTTGTTGCTCAGTATTAACTGAACTATTCCTGGTGTATTGTATGAGCAGTGTGTGTTAAGCTGGGACATAGCAGCCATTATGTTACAGGAAAGTTGATGCTCTGTCCTGCATGTGTTCCATAGCCTCTCCCTTGGCTGGAGGGGTACATGTTTTATGCTGCTTCTGTGTTTCTTCCTTCACCTGCTTTGCAAGGCACCTTTGGTATAGGAAAGCAACTGTTTTCCACAGGGATTTTTTGTCTTTTGGCAGCATGGCTGTAGCTATGCTCTGGGTGGGAGCACAGCAGCTTGCAGGAGGCATGCTCAGCATGTCTGCTGGACTGGGCTGCAGCAGTGGAGTCCACTCAGGCATGGATTAAATAAACTATGAATCAATTTTACTGTGGTTCTGAATTGATCAGAATGTGTACTAAATGTAATGCAGTGAAAAATGACAGGGCAGATGAAGAGGAATGGAATATACAAAGCTAAAGCATCTCTGTCTGAGGCAGTTGTCAGCCCTGCAGATTTCTCAAAAGGAAGCCTTCATCTGCTGTTCCTCTCTGGTTTAATTTGGAGCTCTGCAATTCATCCTGACTGCAGCAGCACTGTTCATACCTCTGTTTTTGTACACAGGAGTGGTAGTGAAACACTTGCTACTTGAATTGGAAGAGCAAAGTAATGTTAAACACAATGAAACAAAGCATCAGCAGAGCTGTTGAAACAGGGATAAATGAGGCAATGTTTCTTTTTGTCAAACTTGCCAAAGTCAAGTACTCCTGGAGTTTCACTCTGGTTTCTTCTTACTAGTGTGGTATTCATTCACTTGAGTGCTACACTAACGGTGTTTTGCTGTCCCTAGGGTGGAGCACAGATTAGCCTTGCTGAAATATGTAGATCTGGAGAGAAATCGACCCGTTGGTACAACCTCCTCAGTTATAAGTATGGGCAGAAGCAAGCCAGGAGGAATAAACAGGGAAACATCCACTCTGAAGTACCCTGCACTGAGAAAACAGTAAGAACAGCTGCTTAAATCATGCAGGTCTTTTCCAAGCAGTACTAATGAGAGGGATTGTGTGTCTGAAGAGCTGTTACAATAGTTAAGAAGTGAAAGCTGGTGTGTTTATATTTAGAACTTGACGATGTCATTATGTGCAGCAACATAATGAACATGGTGATTACAGATATGCCCTTGTTCTGGGCTAGATACTAAAATCTGCTCCTCACGAAGCGGAGGGCTGGGGGATGTGGTCTGATGTGAGTGGTGTGTGAGGTCTTGCCTTTCTTTATACTGGGCAGCTCATCTAGCTGCAGTGAGCTTGCTGAACAGGTCAAGATCCAGCCCTCCTTTTGCACATGCATGGCACGCACTGTGCTCAGCCTGCAGCTGCACGTGTGCATGTGCTGGGGCTGTCCTGACCAGGAAGGATGGGCCCTCTGCAGTTTGTGAGAGTTACATCTTCACAAGAAGCCTCTTGCTCTCCTCAGGACTCTGTCTCAGCACTCCTGGAGCAGACAGCTGTTGAACTGGAAGCTGTGGAGAAGAAACTGGAGGAAAGCAGAAGCACTTTAACTAGTGGAGAGAGCTGGTAGGTAGCATCCCACCATCTTAGTGCTGTGGGATGATCAGAACATTTAGGCATTCATGTGCAGAGAGAAAAGCAGATGATAAAGAGCTGTGGGAGGCTGCTTCTGTCTCTTTCTGTCTTGATGAAAAATCTTGCTGCTTCTGTTCTGGAGGTTGTGCTTGGGAAATGGGAACAAAGCTGATAAATGTTGAGAATAGTCAATAGCTCTATGCTAATTTTGTTATTTGTACAACATTCTATGGAGGTCCATGAAAGCTCCACTGTATGGTGCAAGGCTTTGCTTGAATATTAATTTTGGCTGTTGTTTACATGGTTCAGATTCCAATTTTATTAATGAAGCCCAACATTTGAACTAAAAAGCAAGCCTGACCCCAGGGGGTTTGATAGAAAAGCCAGCTCTGCATTGAGAGGAACTGAAAAGGATGTCAAAACAATGCTTCAGTTTTGTCCAGAATCACTTCTTAAACTAAGATTAATGTTACCCTGAGAGCTCCTCTTAAGATGCACTCACGTTAAGCTCAGACTAGATGGCTTGCTTCTTTTGAAGCCAGTATGGTGTTTTGAGCTTAGTGGTTGCCTTCTGGTGCAGCGTCACTCCAGTTTAATTATTCCCTTATAAGCCTGTCTTTGTGTAACCTCAGGTACAGCTGGCTGCCTTGAGGACATGCTTCTGCCCAGCAGCTAGCAGGAGGAAACTCCTGCTGCAGCATCTCAGAGCATTGTTCACAATAGGCCAGTTCAGTAACAAAGCTGTTCTCAACAGGCAAGACGAAGAGGTTCCTGATCAGGAAGACCAGGACGAGAGCAGTGAAGATGAAGCAGAGGAGGAGGAAGAATTCTGTGCTGGAAAATCGCTGTGGGAAACGGAGGAAGATCTGAATTCCCAGCTGCACATGGAGATAGCAGAGAAGGTACAGTCAAGGGCCTTTTGAACTGAAAGATGAGTTAAGCTTCCCATTTCTCAGCTGACGGGGTTATATTGAGCTGCACAAGGCTACAGCAGTTATTTGGAGGTTCATCATTGGTATTTACATGTTTATCTACCTAAACTATTTTTAAACAGCTCTACGTGACCCACAATTAATGCAGCACCGTTTCATGCCTTCCTTGAAGCTGCTCATGAAAACTGTTTTCATTAATGTGTAGCTCTAGTCTCACAGGCGTGTGCTGTACATGTGCTCTCTGCATGTACATGCAGCAGTTTGGATCTTTGCTGCAGATGCACAAGGGAGTGGCCCTTAAAACCATACCTCTGTTGTGTGTGAGGCTGCCAGGTCACACTGATGTACTGGATCAACAGGCAAAGCTCACTGCAATCAGTTGTGTTGTACAGCGATTGATGGATGCAGAGCCCTTAGAGAGTTAATGTAGCAGCTTCTGAGTTCAAAGAGTGGAGTGGCAGGACATCTGCTTGAAGGGGCTAAAGAACATCTGGTTCTGAGCACGGTGCCTCTGGGACCAGCAGTGGAGATGCATCAGAGGTGGCTATCAGACAGCTCTGTGTGTGTGTGGACCGTAAGATGCCGTTCACACTGTGGTATCTGTGATATCTTTGTCTTTCAGGTGGATAAAGAGACAAACACAGAGAGCCTTGCACAGGCTTCTACTGTGGTTCGTCCCAAAGACAAGAGAGCAGGAAACCCACCACAAGCTCCATTTGTCAGAGGTAGCACTATCATCCGCTCCAAAACGTTTTCACCAGGACCACAAAGTCAGTATGTGTGTCGGGTAAGGAAAATGCACTCGTGGGGTTATGAATGCTGCTTTTCACTAATGAAAGTGTGTCAGCAGTGTTCACTGAGGCTGGATTTTTCACAGAGACTTGACACTGCTTTCTTTTTTCCTCCTTTGACGTCAGAAGTTGCTCTGTCCTTACTTCCTAGATGATGCCTTTCCTTGGAACTAATAGCATGAAGCACAAATGTATAAAGTGTGTGTATGCACATATGTGTCTGGTACATGCAGCATGCTGAAATGCCCAAACTAACCTGGTAGGGCTGCTGTAAGACAGTGATGATCAGTACATACTGAGGTATTTGACCAAGTATTGGAAAAGGCTGCTCAGAAGCCACTGTCCCTGGAAGTGTTCCCAAACCATGTAGACAAGTCTCTCAGTGCCATGGGTTAGTGGTGGCCTTGGCAGTGCTGGGGTAAGGGTTGGACTTGATGATCCTAAAGGTCTTTTCCAACCTGGTTGATTCTGTGATTCTATGAATAAGCTGCGTATCAAACCCTTTCCTGCTGCTTTAAGATTGATCTGTGCTAACTTGAACTGGGTTCACTGTGTCCACCTGGCTTTAGATGACGTGAACATGAAGGCTTCATAGAAATGGAAAGGTAAGTATTTGGTAATGTCAGCAAAAACACTGTGGAAGCTTTCTCGAGCGTACCTTGTCTGAAGGTGACTGGGTCAGGATGTCACTGCCACTGCTTTGAAGTGTTTGTTCACAATTATTTCCTGGATTGAGGGTCAGCCTAAACTATAAATAACTCGTCTTGGAAATTGAATTGGCAAACAAGCAAGCACTGTGTTTGTCATGCATGACCTGTGCACAGTGGGCATGTTCCTAATGCAGCTGAGCTGGGTTTGATGTGCAGGTTTTCTCCCACGCAGAAGCAAGTGCTTGCATAGAAACAAAATGGATTTAATCTGCAGGAGTGGTCAGTGCTTGGGTGGTTCTGTGTCCCAGCACGTGCAGATCCCACGCGCCTGTTCCCCCAGCTTTGAGAAAGAAGATGAGAAAGGAATTAAACGCTGCTTGAGTTGAGCTCTTCTTAAGGGTCTAGAGACAATCACAAAAGGCTGCAGCTATATGACTATAACATGACAACCAAGTTGGAAAACCCAGGGGGATAGCTTACAGGTAAACCTACTCTTGCACCACTAGCTTAAAATACAGGTGATTGGAGAAAGAAATCTCTAATAAAATAGCCTCATGTTTTACAGGTGCTAGAAAAGAGTAACTTTTAATTACTTAGAGCTTATTTTTCTGGGCTGTTTTGCCCAGCCTAGTTACTTACACAGGAGAAGGGCAGTGGGGTAGAGTCCTATATTACACCTTAAACTAGTATCTGTCTCTCTTTCCATGCAGCTTGTTCCCAGAAAGTGATGGAGTTCAAGGCTTGGGGCAGGATCTGGTTGTGCCAGATGGATTGTATGTTGTGAACGCAGGTTAGGGTGGCAGCTCTCCACAAAACTTCCTAGTTCTGCTTGCATCCCTGCTTAGAATCACTGAGGGAAGCCCCTGTTGTTGCCGATGATGTGTGTATGCACTGCTTGTACTCCTTTCATGGGCTCTTCCCTTTCCCTTGCAGCTGAACCGCAGTGACAGTGACAGTTCAACACTGTCCAAAAAGCCGCCCTTCGTTCGGAATGCGCTGGAGAGACGAAGCGTCCGAGTGAAGCGGGTAACAACAACAGCACCTTGTCCTTGCTCCAGCACACACACTTGCAACCAATGGAAAACTGCTTGAAAGGAAGAATTTGCAAACATGAATCAGTTGCCACCTGCTTTCATTCACAACCTTTGGGTGTGACAAGGCTCTCAAGGCTACTTTTATATATCAGAATATGACAGGAATGTTTGAGTTGGAATTCATTTAAATCAGTACATTTAAGAAGATGGTTCCTAGTATTTTCCACCCTGTCAGAACAGAAGCAGCACAAGCAGTTTGGCTGTGTTTACTGCTGTGAGATTCTTAAGTACTTGCAATAAATGTGAGGAGCTGGTGAGGAGAGTGGTGTCAGGGATGCTCAGGTGACCCTGTTGCAGTGACTCTGGCAAACAGTGAGCCCCTGTGCCCATTGGAATGCAGTCCCTGAAATTCCCTTGGGATGCTAATGCTGAGCTTCTGAGAATATGTTTTCCTTGGGGCAGCTTGTGTCTGAAGCTAGCAGAAAAAACAGGGTAAAAACAGGGTTCTTCTGTTGCATTGTGGATTCATCTGGCAATGAGAAATTAAACTCAGGAGCAAGGTGTGGAAGCAGGGTTTGTTTGATTTGGAAAAACTGCCAAGGAAAAGATTTAGTAGAAGCACCAAAATCAAAATGCTTATCTGTGAAACTTGCTTGAGTTCATGCTTTCTGTCTTGAGATGAATTGGAAAGCACGGTCCATAGCAATGCTTTGTGCCAAGATAAGTGTTGGAAGGTAGTGTCTCATGATGCATTTGGCCTGTCACAAGGGAGTGGTCAGGACAGTTGTTATCCCTGTGTTCATACAGCCCTTGTTTTCCAGCCTTCAGTGAAGTCCTTGGGCTCAGAGCGCCTGATCCGCACCTCGCTAGACCTGGAGCTGGACCTGCAGGCTTCAAAAACCTGGCATGATCGGCTGGTGCAGGAGATCTCAGTGCTGAGGGAGCTGAAAGAGCAGCTGGAACAAGCTCAAAGTCAGGGGGAAAAGGAGTTGCCACAGTGGGTGAAGGATGATGAGAGGTTTCGACTGCTGCTAAGACTGGTGGAAAAGCGAGTGAGTAGTAACTGCCTCTGGGTTGTAGTCACTGCATCTTAGAAACAAGGGGCTTGGGATGGTCAGGAAATGAAGCATCCTCCACTTCGAGCTCCATCAAGCAAGCATTTGATGGTGAAGGCTGCAGTCCTTGTGTCTGGGCTGCCCTTGAAAACACAAACAACTCTTCCACTGTTTAGGTGGAGAAAGGAGAACACCAGTGTGAGCTGAAGGCTGATAAAATGATGAGGGCTGCTGCCAAGGATGTGCACAGGCTGCGAGGGCAGAGTCGGAAAGAGCCTCTGGAGGTGCAATCATTCAGGTAATCCCAGGTCATGGGGAAAGGGCAGGAAAAGGGGACTGCTAGCATGGTTTCCTGTGGGTGACTAAGATGCTGATGAGGAAGGCTGGTCCTTGCAGAAGTGCTTAAGTGTCCTGTTTAAACAAAAACTTGCGTGTCTTTATGTGAAAGTGTAAGCTCTGTGAGTCAGGGAAACAAGCTGCAGGTGCTGCACATGATCACGAAGCAAACAGCAGTGCTCCGAATCACTCCCCATCTGGCACCAAATTCACAAATCCTTTGTTTAATCCAGCAGCAGCCTGTTGCTTCCTTAAGAAACATACCTTGAAAGCAGAAAACTCAATGAAAGCCTTTCTGAAATGGCTTTTTGGCAACATGGTGAGTCTAGCTGTAAGGATGCCTCCTGTCTGATATGTAAATAAGAGTTGTAGGTCATGAGAGGATGTGCTGCTGCTCCTCGTGGTGACAGTTGGAGGGATGAATCTGAATGTGCATGATGGATGCTTCTAGCAAGACTGGTGTGGAATTAACAACCCATCATTCTCTTTAGAGAGAAAATGGCCTTTTTCACCCGGCCAAGGATAAACATCCCGACGCTGTCTGCCGATGACGTGTGATCACCATGAAGTATTTGCTTTCTGGACAGTTGGACACATGCTGTTTGGGGTTTGAAGTTATTTATGTGGTATTATGAAGGTACTGAGGCGTTTGTATATTAGAGCTTTTGTCAGTGTGTGGATGTTTTAAAGAGTTTTAGGTTAAAGTTCTATCATCACAGAAACCAGCATTAACGTGACAAGATTGTATAGTTTGTATATTTAGGAATGTATTTTTGGGAAATAGAATTTTAAATAAGAACAAATGCAGCGTGAGGTGCTGTTATTCTTAAATAATGCTGTTTAGACTTTTTGTACAGCTCTACCTTTTAGAGGTTTTACTGCAATAAATACCTTTGAAGGAACCTCACCCCTGCCTTCTATCATGTCCTGCATCGGACTCTCCGCTGAGTGATGTGTTTTGTACCCCGTGGGGAATGCAGGGAGCCGGTTTGGACTCCCCAGTGCTGTGAACGAGTTCTCTGTGAGCTGTGAAGCGTTTTTGTTTCCTGCCAGGTCATAAAAGTAGGTGTGAAGTTGAGAATACTTGCACTTTTACCACTTGTACTGCAGCTCCGGTCTGTAACGGGTCTGGGGGGGTGTGGGGAGCCCATTGAAACCACGCTGTGGGAGGAGGGCTGCGGGTTTTGTGTCCGTTCTAGGTTTTTCCAATAAAGTGACCTTTCTGGACACCTTGGTTTTGTCTCGTGTGCATCTTCTCAGCAGCTGGCACCTGCCTTGTGGGGTTCTTTGTCAGTAGCTGGAAGCGTACAGCTTTTAATGTGTCTTGTTCTAAACGTCCTTCCGAGCAGGCGTCCTGGAGGGGTGCCTGGGGGATGTGCTCTGGAGTGACTTGGGTGCCCCTGGGTTTCCCAGTCTTCTCTAAATGCGGTGTTACTGGGGGTGCTGGAGCTGTAACTCACAAGCTGCCTTTCCAACCCAAACCCTTCCGTGATTCACTGACTGGAAGTACTCCTTGGTCACCCCTAAAGCTGGGTTTGGTTTGATGGGGGGGGCCTGGGCAGATCTGAGTCATGGAATCAGCCTGGTTTGTGTTGGAAAGGACCTCAAAGCTCCTCCAGCTCCAACCCCTGCCACAGGCAGGGACCCCTTCCACTGGAGCAGCTTGCTCCAAGCCCCTGTGTC
>JBCJKH010023357.1:7626-19624 GCA_039877255.1 Loriculus beryllinus | reverse complement strand
TCTTTACTGTAAGGGTGGTGAGGCACTGGAATGGGTTGCCCAGGGAAGTTGTGAATGCTCCATCCCTGGCGGTGTTCGAGGCCAGGTTGGACAGAGCCTTGGGAGGCATGGTTTAGTGTAAGGTGTTCCTGCCCATGGCAGGGGGGTTGGAACTGGATGATCTTGAGGTCCTTTCCAACCCTAACTATTCTATGATTCTATCAACAAAGGAAGAAATTACACTGGCAACTCATGCACAGGGACATGAACTCACTTTCTGCGAGCACCGCAGAAGAAATTCTTTGGAGTAACTGCACAGAGGAGATGGTATTAGCTGTGGAATCAAAAGTGACTGTTGTGCTAAAACCAGGCACATGGTCAACTACTGTAGCTGAACTGTAACTTAGTAAAGTGTGGTAAGTGAATTGCTTTAAATCTTGTGACTCCGTCGTTCATTTCCTCAAACTGAGGAGAGCAGTGCAGCAGACATTTTCCCCACTGTGGGATAATTTTTGAGGCTTGAAAATGTTTCCATACTTAAGGCAGAACACTTTAATCTCGAGAAGTCTGGTGAATTTATAAATCCCAAATTTGATCAGGTCAATTGAAACACTGCACTTCAAATAATTTCAAATGGTTTTGGGTCGGCAAATATAGTCGGATTATAAATTAAATATAAAGCAGACATTGGTGGAAGGTTTAAGTGTCAAGATATAATTTCAACACTTCCAACCCCTGCCCCCCCTTTTTTTTTTTTTTTGGCATTATTTCTGGCAAAAGAAAATGCAAGACCTGATTTCCCCCCAAAAGCTCCAGCCAACCCCAACTGCTATATCCATAGATGGGTGAATCTTGGAAAACACAACATTAAATTAATTCACTAATGGCCAGCATGAAATTCCTTCCTCCATGTTTGAAAAGAGAATTTGGGCATGTGTGAGTTAATCTTTCTCACTTAGCTTGACCAGCTGGACACACTATTAACAGTGGGTGACACTCACCTTCCCTTCCTGCTGCTCCCAGAGGGCTAGGTCCAGCAAGGAAGAGCCCTGCATAACATCTTGGCTGATTCTCTGTTGTTTAGACCACATTGCTGTAGTTGCACCAGTGTGCTGGGGGCAAGAGATGTGACCCCTGACAGCCCAGAATGCCCTGGTAAAATCTCCTCATTCAGACACAGTGGTAAAAAGTGAGGATGCTCTTTAGCTGGTATAGCTTGTTTTGTTGGGAAAGAAGGCAGATACTGGAATAAATTACATTGGCAACCCAGCTACTTTACCAGCATGGTATGGGTCTGAGCTGCACATATAGCTACCAGTTGCATAGTGTAGACTCAGGCCCTAGAGGTTTTTGTATTCAGCAGCCTTCAAAGAGTTCTTCCATTCGGCTCAGCTTTTAGTGGCTTTCCCAGCACAGTAGCAATACCACAGCTGGCATGCTTCGCCTCTGCTGGAATTTGCACTTCTTGTCAGGAAAACTGAATTCAGCTTTGTATTTCTGGACTCAGAGCAGCTGGAGGTGAATCTGGCAGAAAGTCCTCTCAGCATACAGGCTGAAGGAATCCTTTCCCCTTGCCCTATAACTATTAGAGAAAAACTTGATGTATTTTATTGCTTATGTTAGTAGCAAAAATGACAATGACATATAATTGAGTCCACAAGTGTGCAGTAACATAAGGGCCACAATGAAAATGGATCAGGGCTTGAGAAATGCTTCTCAAATGATGTGCAGATGTCAAAATATGCTCTATGGTGGGAAGAGGAAGCAGCTCCATTTCCTCCTCAAGATAGCTATCTTATCAATAAAAGGAACGGCTTTGCCATTGTCTGAGCATATCAGAGCCTGAGAGGAAACTTGCAGAAGGCTGCTGGATCTGGCAGGCACACAAGCTGGCCATACTACCTGGAGAAAGGTACATATTTTCAGTGCTTAACCTAAGTAATGTTTGGAACAGCACAGGCAGTGGCAGGGTGACTTCTCTGTTGCTCAGTGCCAGTTTAGACAAGACCCCTATATGTCCTTCACACTACCTAGTTGAGAGTGATGAAGGAACATAAGGGTTAAATGATCTGCTCTGCATTAGGCTCAACGTCCAACCACAATCACACTGACTCCTTCCAGCTAAAAATCCACAAGAAGCCTGATGTTGGAAATGACTTAACTACTTTCTGGCACTCAAAGCTACCCATCTTCTGTACATTCCTTGCTCTGACAACACAGAGATCTTTGTCACTTTATAACAGCAATGCTTACGAATGTAACAAATAAGGGAATAGTTCTCTAAACTGGTGGGCTGGAAGACAAAATGCCTGTATTTTGTGTCTGACTTTTCAACCAAATAACTGTCAAAGGCAAAGCACTCCCGTGCTCTGTGCCTCAGTTGGCCTGTAAATAAAATGGCTGTAGACATCACATATTCCAGTGAGAAACTGGATGCTGCTATGTTTGATAAATACTTGTCAAGTAGTTTGTGTGCCAAAATGTTTACTTGATGGAAACAAAGGATTCTTAACAGCAAAACCTTTTTTTTTAAAAAAAAACCTATAGTGATTGCACATACCTCAAAAGTCAACCAGGGCTGATTTCGGGAGGCATAGTACTGGGGAACAGCATCTGAAATGTTACTCAGAGTACTCTAATGTGACTACAGCAATTTGCGAGAGTAAAGTATTTTAATACTGAGTACATGTTTCTAACTCACAGTTGACCTAAAAAAACAACCATGGAGAATAAAAAGCCTGTGCTTATGAATTTTTTCAACAACAGTAATTACAGTTGCATGTAAGATAGTAAGACAAGCAACTGAAAGCATCCTTAGCAACTATAATATAAAAGAACATTGTTACATATCTTGGTAATCAGCTCCTGTTCCTTCAGCAATTTTCAGTCGAGTGAAGGTGCATTTCCAAACCTTCTCCCATCTTGCCTACTGCCACCAGAGAAGCTGCACATTCCTCACAAAACTGAAACAGGGAATTGTACATGTTGGTGAGCACAGCTCATGCTTGCTGCTAGCACTGCTGACTAGGGTTAGGTATGAACCCCAGTGTAATGACAAGAAGTTAGTCATTATACCAGGATTGCAAATGGCCCACAAAGTATTTAACCACTAAGCTGGGTCAGGATTTTGGAGGGCTGGAGAGAGGAGCATCCATAAAGCACAGCAGCACTAGCAGAGCACAGGAGACAAGCCTGCCTTGGCAGGTAGGGATGATCTGATAAGGCAGTTTCCATCTCTGATTTCTTCAATCCAAGTTGATCCTGAGCTCACAACCAGATCTTTGGCCCTCATTCCAAACCATTGCGTAACACAGTGCCTGGCGCAAGATGCTGATTTTCAGATTTGTAATTTGAAGGAAATCCCTCAAAATCCCTCCTAGAATGCCAAAGGTAAACAGTTTGTTCAAGGCTTCTGCAGCTCAGGCGAACTGGCACACAGCTGCCACTGAAAGCCTTGGACCCTGTCACACAACAGCAGCCATACCTCATGATATTAGCATTGCTTCATACCACTGGGGTCATTACCTAGAGAGAAATAACATGTTGGCTTTGCCAGTGGGTTCAAGGATTTGTTAGGACTCTTTTTTCCACTGGAATGAACTTTGGTAGCTTTAAAATCTATGATATTCTATTAGCTTTGCTCCTGAGGGGCAGGGGGAATACACTGCAGGTTTTGATTGCCTGTGCTTTTACCTACTATTAACACCCACACATCAGGTAAGAGTACCTACAAACCATCATCATAACCCAGGGTTCTGTGACACAAAGTGCTTTGCAGAATAAAATAAAGCTGTTCCCTATGCCCAAGCACTTCCAATCTTTCTGATACAGATGTAGCACTGCTTGCCTTATATGTTCTCTTCAACAAATCCATCTCTTCCCTCAAAACATGATGTGCCTGACCTTGTATGCCACACTGGGAGTTTTGCCTAAATAAAGACCCAAGAATTTGTCCTGTTGCAATTACTTTCTGCGCAGGCAGCAGAATTACATGCAGCTGGGAGATGTGGCAAACAGCGAGCAGATACACCCTGCTCCTTGTTTAGATACAATTGTGGACAGCACAGAGATTTCAAGCTTAATTAGCAACGCCGAGGAAGCTGTTGGAGAGACGTTTCAAACTGCTTGCAGTCTAAACTGATTAGAACTTTGTGAAAACAAAACAAAACTGTG
Organism: Loriculus beryllinus; assembly: GCA_039877255.1. NCBI lineage: Eukaryota > Metazoa > Chordata > Aves > Psittaciformes > Psittacidae > Loriculus > Loriculus beryllinus. The sequence goes on along the minus strand of JBCJKH010023357.1, from coordinate 15,472 downwards.
TAGCAAATCATTAGGCTACAATTCAAGTCAAACTAAACCACATCAAAGGAAATACAAAGAAGTGACTATCGGCAAGAAGTGGGCTTGCTTTCTTTTCTTCGGTAGAGAATTTAATTTCATAGCCTTTAATAAACCCGATGCTCCAATCCAAGCTTGCCACCCTGGCAAAGAGCTTAACCAAAATAACACTGGAACTCATAGCTGACAGACCAAAGAGACCATAAATTGGTGAAATCTGGGCACAATACAAGAAAAAAAAAAATGAAAAATCCAAAATTCCATTCAATCTTCCAGTTTTAGAATTTTGATGCAACTGACTATTGACATGGAAATGTTATCTTGACCTTAACTGCTAAAGCTGACTTGTGGAGGAAAAAATTACTGACTCTATGACATCTTGGTGGTTATTTATAGTTCCCCTCACCCTCCTCTTTCTTGGTATTTTTATGTTAGAAATGAATTCTCACTTTTTCCTGAAGGACTCTCTAAGCAGTGCAATAATTTGTGACAGAAACCATCAAGAAAACGGAATCGTGTTATCAACATGGAAACCATGTTTTAGTTCTGAACTTTGTCAGTAAACTAGCATCCAGCAAAGCTGAGTTTTTTATTTGGTTACAGATTGAACACCACCAGCTTTTTAACTACAACCTGTTTAAAGCTGGCATTTTGTGTTTCCTGTGCTCTCCAAGAGAGTTATTCTGGAGAAACTAAGGGAAAAGAGAGGGCTACTGGTTGAGAGCCCAGGTACTTCTAAAGTCTGTACAACAAACAACAAAGGCAGAATCCTTCTCCTTTGCTCCTTCAGAATAAAACCACATATCTCTCTACGTCACAAGCACACTATCCATTTCCCCCTGGTTATTTCAAGTCATAGTAAAGGACACCTCTAAGTTGCTCCTAATAGCTACCAAAGGTTAAATATTTCAGATGAGTATCAGTTTAACAGCTCTCTTTTCCATGTAAATTGCTCAAGCAAAGAGAATGCAAAGTTTTTCCTGAATCTCTCACACAAGTTACAAGAGAAAGTTGTGGTTTTTAGTGGCAGAGACTAAAAACCACACAGCACTGGAAATTAAGGGTGCTCGGCTTCTGTCCTTGGGTTCACCAGTGTCTCTGAGAGTCTCATTTCATTATTTTCCACTTCTGTGCTTCAGATTACCTGTGGAGTCAGTTTAGTAAACTATTGGGAGGCCTATGATGTTCTTTTAGAAGTCATATCTCTATTACAAACATAAAGTTGGCATGTACTACTACCAAGAAATAAGCAACTCCCCAAATCAAACCAAAGCAAAACCCAATAAGATTTTGCACAGAATTTAATAGAGCTTTCATTGAAACACCTTTTTGGGGCAAGATAATAATTTTCCAATGTATATGTGCAAGTTGTGAAATACAGGTCAAGCCAATTGTTCAGCAAAAAAAAATAACTGCTTTTAATAGATAACTTAATCCAATAGGATACTTTGGAAAAAAACTCCAAAACTCTCACAGTACTTGGATTCTGCTGCTACCTGAACTGACAGTGAAAATAAGATTCTCCTAAATCCCTGATGTGTTTGTTAAAGAGTTGCCAAATGTATGTAACTCCCTGATTCAAAGAGAATATGTTGGAGCCTTTAGGGCAATGGGAGACTTATCTGTGCCTGGAATACAATAGATCAACACTTCATGGATGCTTCCAAAGGGAAGGGAAAAAGTACTTTCTTATTTCCCAAAGAAACCCTCATGAGTGAAATGCATATATTTAAAGACTTTGGAAGAGTACTGGGCAGGCACCACAGGCAACCAGCACTGGCCACTGTCAACAATAACAGAAAGCAGGATTTATCGCATCAGCGTAAGGCAAGAAATGTGTTTCTATACTCTTTCCCCTCCGCACTAAGACCTGGAATTTTATTTTTTTGGAGCCAGGATTTCTTCAGAGACCTGAACTGAGTTATCCCCTGGAGCAACATCCATATTCCTATCTAGAGTCAGACTCTAATTGGAAATAAATGCAGGCTGGTGAGTAAATCCAGGCCAGCTATATCATTCTTAGCAGGTATTGGGATTATTTTTAGATGTAATGACATCACTATTCTTTTCATTCAGATGACCTGCATGTTTGCTTCAGTCCCTGGTCTGCAGAAGTAAGTCTGAGCCACCTGCTGAGATAAGAGTGACAAAGAAGGGAGCAATACAAAAAGGGAAAATGGAGACAGCTATAGAAGTAGAATCCAGACAAGGCATGGCACAGATAAGGAACTTCTTTAGGAAGTCAAGTGAGATATAAGAAAAGTGAAAATCCATCTGCTTTTTAGCTGAAGACTAATGTTCCAGCTTGCAAACCAATCCATTGCCTTCCTTCCTTCACAGTGAGATGATCTCATCCACAGAAAAGATAGAGAAGATGATTTACATCAGCCCCTCTGCACCTCTAACCCACCTCCAAAGGTGCTTCTGCTACAACTCAGCTCAACAGAGCTGGGAAAAAAAGTATGATACATACTTCCTTATAACCTTACAAACTGATACCCATACAATAGATCAGATCTTTCCTGGAATGATGTGTGAAAGGTAAAACAGAAGCTTTGGCTTATTCTTCTGTTGAAGACACTGTGGTGGGACTGTTGGGCTGGAGGCTCCTTGTAACACAGTTGCCTACCTAGTTAATCTAAACCTCTTGGCACTGTTCTTTTGCTCTTAAAATAGAAAAAATAAGGGTCCTTGTAAAAAAAAAAAAAAAGTTTTCTTATTTTGGACAGACAACATGGAGACTTGGATACAGAGATCTTGATGGCAAAACCATGGGAATGCAAATGAAAACGGGCATGTCTGAGTAGGTGGTAATTCTCTGGTGTTAGCAGGGTTAGTCAAGGATGTTCAGAGCAGTAAACTCGCACTCTAAAGTCACTTCTTTCCCTTTCATCACCGCAAGAAATTTTGGATTAATTTGGAATATGAAGGACACTGGCCTGAGCTGTCGGGAAGGTTTATGTCAGAGCAGAGCAGACTGAAAATCAAGCTGACAGTTGGCATTTCTTTACCAGGTCTTTTACATCACTTGAGGAGGCTGCCCTAGATGTTATTAAAAGATGAAAAGCACAGGCACTGAACACTCTGCTAGTCAACTGTCAGTCCCTAACATATAGTAACCAGATTACTCCAGAGTTTGTGAAAGCAACACCAAAGGCTTTCAGCCAAATATTACATTTAAAAAAAGTTGAGAAAAAACAGCAAAACCCAAATGTGAATGGAGCTTTTGAAGAGATTCACTTGGGCACACACAGCAGTAACACAAACTCCAGTCTTGTGACAGCACTTGAGATTCAACGAGCAAAGTGGAGTAGCAACAGAAGGAGAAACCAGCTCATCTAACCTCAGTTGTTTAACTTGTTTTCCTAGTAACAAAGATACATATAAAATGTGCATTTATATAAATACACTGAATGTATAATAGGTATTAAATAACATGTCCGTTCTCTACTGAAGAATAACATCCTGCAAGTGCATGGACTCTCAGACTGACATCATAGTGGTTATGGAATACAGAGGAAAAAATAACATTATTCCAGGACCATTCTGTTCTGTAACTGTTCCATTCTGTTATGGTGATTTTCTTTCTATAACAGTGGAAAAGACCATGCTCTGGTGTTTCATACAGTATTTTAAAAGGTCTGAGATCACCTGTACCAATGCTTGTTTCTCATTAACATAACTGCTGAATTGCTCCTCTCCATCCTACAAGTTACTTCCAACTTTCCTTTCTGAAGGCTAGGAACTCCAGTTTCCCCAGCAAGAACATGTGAACACTCAAAGTAATCTGACCCCCACCTTTTGCCAAGCAGCTCACACAAAGTAACTGGTATGAGCCACATCTTTCCAAGCTGACTTAACGGACCTACTAGGAACAGTAAAAGGAAGGACCATTCTTCATCAGGCTCTACGGACTAGATGCAGGTGCAAATGAACAAGACAGTATGGTAGTAACACATGGCTCATGTACCTGATGATCAAGCTAATGCAAGCAATATGGACAAATGCTGGTGGTCTCCTAATGAAAGAAACAGATCTTGTTGCTGGCACCATACTACCCCACTGTGCAGTGGTCCCTCCCCACACACACTGCTACACCAGCTTCCAAAGAGACAAGGGAGAAGGACAGAGGGACAGGGAGGGGCAATGAAGGGTGGAAAATGAGGAAAAAATCTAGGACTTTCTGAGTCTGAGTCTTTTTTTCCGGGTTTGCTGCTGGGGCAGCACAGCCTGACTCTGCCCTACCTGTAAGTTTTCCTATGGAAAAGTTAATGTTGGCTCTTTCACATGCAGTGCAAGTCCAGCGAGCATCCTCCTGCCAGTTCTGCAAGGGCAGCTAAGGAGTCTTGCTGGAAATCTGGCCCCAGAGAGAAACAGCAGTGGAAAGCAGCCATTTCAGAAGCACATTATTAAGCCATCAGACCAGTAGCTACAGGATCCCCATGGAAAAGTTGATCCAGGCACTTTGTATAATTACTTGAGCCCTTCCCGAGTCATTTATTCCCCTTTGTGGTTGGCAGGGAAAGTCAATATCTTCTGGAGCTGCAAAGTCATAGAGCTTTTTAAGAAGACAGGTTTGTAGGTGAACACATTTCTCTTCGCAAAATCTTTGCTGGAGTACACTGTTCGGCAGCAATTCAGGCTTTTTGCAGAGCTAATGCAGCAAGCTCAAATGAGCATAGCACGCAGGCAAGTTTAAGTGCTCCATTTGCTTTACCTACATATGTTTTAACACTCACATTTTTAGATGAAAAGGCATAAAAATAGCTTAATTGTGTATATTGCCTACAGTACTGCTGGACTCCACCTGTGGGAAGGAACTTGAGTTTAAATTTTATTAAAGTTGCACATGTTTCCAGGAGGTTACTAATTATCCTGTGTGTTTTATACAGTATTTTTGGCTCCAGGGTCTTTCTGTACTTTTCTGAAAGAAACCCAACACAAAAATATTTGAGCTGAGATCTGGAATGCGTGACTGAAAACCAGGCACTCACCCCAGGGTTCATCTGACCCCACATATCCTTGCTCTTACCAGGCTTTGGAAAATGCTTTGAGATCTGCTGGTGAGAAAATACTGCCTGGATACCAAAGACCTGTCTTTCCAATTTAATTGTCCTGCTTCTATGCAACTCCACTGTTTGTCTGGCATTCCTCAGACTAGAGTTGCATGTAGAGCTGATCTTTTGAGGGCCTCATGTGTGAATTAATTCACTTTGGGTACAACCCTCCTTTAAACCACGAGTTGCTTACAGACACAGTGCAAATTGTCCTCAGGGATGGGGTGTTCTATATTTTAGGGTGGTGAATTCAAACTGCCTTTTCTTAAAGACACTCCATGCCTGCAGCTTGAGTTGGGGTATGCTCAGCGTCTTGGAAAAATAAAACCAAAGCAGCCCATAGTCTCTCACAGAGAGGACAAACCACAAGATGGCTAGAAAGGAGGCCAAGTTTTGAAAACATCAGCCTTTACCTCTTCTGACCTAGATGGCTGACCATCCCAAGTGCCACTTCTGAATGTTTTTCTTGTGCTCCTTGAGCAAAGGCAGACAAATCTCCAGCAGCCCTAAATCATCATTCTTCGGTGGTTATCAGCTAGGTTTACTGACATCTGGACCTACCATGGCAGGGGCCTAACAGGAGGAACATGTTAGCCAGTGCCGTGCATGGGACACAGGGATCTTGCCAGCATATGATACGCATGCTTCCCATCTTTCCTCCCATGCCTGGACTCTCACTCTCTTTTAAGAACGTGACAAAAAGCAAAACAAGGCACCAGTCCTTCTATCCCAGATCCAGTTTGTGAGGTCCTTGGCACTATCACAGCATTGTTTCTGTGTAGAATCCCTGGCAACTGATTCACTTACAATTTTTACTGCTTTACAGGTTTGAGTAAATCAAGACTTCCATGACAGTGTCCAGGCATCATCTGAAGGCATCAAGAGATGCAGACTACACTTACTAGTCATTTGTTCCAGTAGTAACCAGTCATACTGTCAAACTGTTTGTCTCATTTCTATTGTGAGTATTTGGCTACTGTTTCCACCATTGTTCTGCCTTTCGCCACTATATGTTTGTTATTAGCCAGTATATCACCTTACGCATCACATGACACCATCTTAGAGAAGCTAAACTGTCCAAACTTATTTTAAAGTATTTTTCTTTCACCTTTGGCTCTCTTCTCCAACTTCTTCAGTCTTTCAGTGTCCTTGTAGGAATGGAGAACAGATGGAGACTAGCAGACTAGATGGGGATTCTACTCTCTCACCAACACCGGACTGGTAAGTCTTCAACCAGTCTTCAACTTAAGTCTTCCCCTGTCTTTACAAGGAGATCTTTTGCAAGGGCTAGTATCAACCCTTTTTACCACAACACTGGAAGGCTTCCTTAGCTGGTTGTGCTGAAAGCTCTGGTCCTCCCTAAGGATGTCACTTTGCAGGGTGAGCCTCCAGCTGTAGAGCTGGTGTTTCAGAAGATGATAGCCTTGTTCCTGGACAGATAGATGGCCTCACAGTTAGGTGTATTAAGCCATTTTTGTTCAAATGAGTCCAGCATCTTCATCTTACCAATCCACTAATTTTATCGGCAGTTATTTTTTCCTTTGTTGCTAATAACACATTACAGATAAGCATCAAATACTCTTGTACATAACAGCTCTGCAGTACCACACTAGAAATCTATTCCAGCCACGCTGTTTGACATGGTTTCTCTTGCAGGAACTGTTTCACTAGCCCCAAAGACGTGGTTGAGGGACAGATGGCCTATCCCAGGCTGCCTGGTTACCATCACAGACAGTCTAAAGCAAAAGCCATTAACAAGCTGTTTGATTTAATGGCATTTCAGGGTTTGTGTAATATGTGGTAGTTACCCCATATATCTATATGAAATAAACACTTCAGTGTATGCAAGGTTTTCCAGAAAGACTTAAAAATTGCTTCAACAGGAGGAAAAAGTATTTTATCTTTCTACATGCAGGAAAAAAAAAAAAAAACTGCTAACCACTCTGACAAGCCCCTGGAAAGCAACAACCTGACTCCAGCTATTATTGTGTAGGAAACAGTTGCATTTAGGCATGTCTGACTGACAACACTTTCAAAGCTACTGGTCAAGCCAACTTCTGAAACAAGGAAAGAGCACAAAAATCACCAGAGATGATCCTAGAACTGGAAGCACAGAGAGAGCTTCAAGACTGACAATCCCCCAAAAGAGAAAACTGCAGTATGAAAAAAAGTACATTCCCAATGCCAGACCTTTCACAAACAGATCCAGGAGAAAGATGTAAGAAGAAACTGGGAAGCAACTGGAATAGCTGATACAGAGTGAGGGGAACCTCTGAAATTAATTTAAGGGAGTTTTATGCATCTGACTCTATTTCTGTATGCTGTGACTTTATAAACCTTCTTAATTATTCAGTGTCTTTTGGATGTTACACTTACTTGCTGTAACATTAACTCAGTTTCAATTAATGTTGAAGATACTACATTAAGGTAAAGTGGGATACCAAGAGCCTCTAACAATTCCCTCTGGCAACAGTACACCTCTGTAGAGAAGAAAAAGTGTTTTCCCCAAGCTGCTCTGGCTAGTGCAGGGGATGGTAAGGTGTAGAAGAGAAATTCAGCTAGGATAAGCTCCCAGCGCCCCAGGACTGTGGCCATTCAGTCAGCTAAGGCCTCTGAAGTCACTCCATGGAAATCTCAATGAACAATTATCAACCCACTTCTGAGGGCACAGACGCATAGTGAAGCAACTCAGGCTGAGCCAAACAAAAATAGATATAAGGCAGCAGAAGAATTCAGAATAGAAGGAAGGGCTGTGAGAAGTGGACCCATGA
>JBCJKH010023356.1:14468-30949 GCA_039877255.1 Loriculus beryllinus | reverse complement strand
CTTTGATGGAGGAAGGAGATTGTTCTACATGAAAAAGAAATGCAGTTTACAGAGTGTGAAAACTAGTCCTAAATCTAAGCCTAATTGAGTTATAAATAGCCTGGATGCTTTCTTTCCATTCATAAGCTTGTTAAACTTCCAAATATATGTATATGTAATCTTAAATTTGCTAAACATTTCTATTCAATTTTCTGTTTCAATGTGACATTTTCTGTTTCAAAGTTGACCTATTTTGAGGCATAAGAAAATTAGCTGTATTCCTCCAAATCAAAATGCTTCACTCTGGGTTGAATAAAATACTGGGAGTGATTTTTTTCCTCTCTCCAAAGAAATACACTCCTCACTGGGAGCTACCAGAACAGATTTTATTTATTCTTTTGAAGTCCAGTTCAGCCATGGAACAGAAAAAAAGACCCAGACTTCTATACAATTTGCACAGCGATGATTTCCAGCCTACTTTCACGTTTCCAATTAAACTATCCAATCTATTCCATAGATTAAGGATATAGGAATTTGAAGCGTAACTAGGGATTGACAAATTGAGTAATGGGTTTTGTCTAAAACAAAGCCTTCTTGGAGGATTATCTCCCACAAAAGAACTGACTGTAGCTTACTCTGCCCTGTTGGACACAGACTTATCTTGATACCCACCGCTGCAGTTCATTGGCAGCTTTGGACATAAAGGTGAGCAGAAATCTTGTACTGCACACCAGTCTGACAGACCAATCTCTGGATGAATTCACTCACAGCCAAATAGCAGCTTTTAGGAGTCATTCTTCAAATATTTGGAACTTCCCCTGTCAGTATTTGATTACAGAGATTTTTAATCAATGCACAATACCTGACAATAGAGCTGCCATTGGGGTGAGAGAAAGTAAAGACCTCACAATGGTCCTGAAAGCCAAAGATCTATGTTAGAGCACTTTGTGCAAGCCTGCATGTTTCAGTTTGTTGTTCTTGGATAGGCTTGTTAATAAGGATGCCTTAATCTTTGCAAACAACGGCAATGCTTTTGGAACATGAGAGATGGGCCTTGACAGAGCTGGGAAAGACTGTCCCACTGGAAGGTCTGTGCAATATGACAGGGCAGGAGGTTTTCTTTCTGATGCTGTTTACTTCGGAGCTATCCTGATGCCATTTTCCCACTCTGCAACAATGTTAGACTGGAGTTAAAAAACATAAAAATCCATTCGGATTACTATTCGCACATCTCAGAGCCTTTGCTCCAGGCTGCCTGGAGGCTGTTGGACAACTCTGCACCATCACCAGGTCTCTTTGACAATGCCTACAAGATTTTCTTTCTAAAGCTGGACTCTGAGGCACAGATCTCTGCACACTAGCCCTTGCAAACCAGTCCTCATTTGAAGACTCAGCCGCCAGAATATGTGATGGAGCGAGACCTGTGTAACATTCTGATAGCATAGCAGGAAGCTCAACTTTCCAAAACTTTTTACAAAAGGTTGTGTTGGGACTGCTCAGTGCAATCAGTGCATGAGCTGTTAATGTGGAACTCATGATTGCTTGCAGCAATCACGGGGTCTGAAAACGCAGCAGGATTCAAAGGAAGATCAGCCACTCACACAAGGTAACAAGGACATCTTAAAATGAGCTGCTATTGAATTGGGATTGGGAGCTAATTTATCCCAGGGGAAGGTTATTTGTTAACTGTCTCTTGGAGAGTTTCTGATAGAGCTGAAGGAAGGGTGACAATTCCTCTTCACAACAACCCCCAAGGATTATTCATCCTTATCTGGAATGAAAACTAAAGCTTCTTGAAGGAGGCGGACAGGGACTGCAGACAGCAGCACAGATCCTTCAGGTTCAAATCCCTGGAGCCTGAGCAAGACAGAGATTCTCCAGCCCCAGACACCATCCTGTTTGGGATGTTCAAGCATATTCACCATCCCAGCTTGCTGCCACTCCAGATGGGCACATCATATCTGCAGCTACTGTACAGGTGCTCAGTACCCATCACTAGTACCAAACACCACAGTTAGGTGCCTGCATTGATATTCAAAAATGTCTCCAGCCAAATAGAGAGCATTTGAGATACAGAAAAACTTCTTATTCAGGCAAAGATGCTTCTGATTCCACTACCATTCATACTCCCTTGCTTTGATAGGCGGCTGTATCCCTGACAACTTGCTAGACCCTTGGTTAGCCAACTCCCAAAACCAGAAACATCACAAATACATCAGTCTTCATTTCTTTCCCTTAAATTTCTTGCAACATTTCACAATCTTTCTCTTAGGATCTCAGTGAGAGATACATCTCATCAGCCTGAAACACACTTGGGCCCTGCTTACTTTCAGGCCCTTCAACAGACACAGTGTGTTTTCACATGTATAACACGTGACTGTCTCACATAGAAAAGTCTCCTTTAAGGTGTTCAGAGTCCTGAGGACATGGTAGAGCTGGTCAAATGGAGTAAGTCCCCTGAAAGATCAAGGACATGAAGTTAAGACAGAGAGGCTCAATTTGAACAGCCAGTTCTGGGTGGCTGCAAGAAGTCAGAAGTCTGTGATTGAGAAGCAGAGTTATTTCCTCCTGGGAAGTTCAGTGGGTCATGCTCCTCCCCAAACTACCAGCTCATTCAGACCCAGGCAGAGCTGAACATCCGTTTTTATCAACCATCAAATGCCCTACATGATGGAGACCGTTCAGCCCCTTAAAACCTCAGGTAAGTGGACCATAGCCCTGTGAAAAGGAAGGTGCCCTATGCAGGCAACGCATCGTGGCATTGCCGAGGAAGCTGTCCAGCATCCAGCCCTGGAGCTCTGCTCCACAGACAGCATCTGACCTCAAATGCAAGCAAAGACAAAAAAAAGAGGCTCAGAGAGAGCAGTAAAATAAATCAGTGACAGAATCTCAAAAAGAAACAAATGAAGTTGAAATTCATCCTTGTTTATGTTAATGTCTGAAATGTTCTCGAGATGATTTATACCCCCGCTGAAGTGTGTTTCCCTCTTTGTCTTGCTCTCTCCCCTCTCTTTTTTTAACTTTAAAACAAAAGAAAAAAAACAACAAAAAAAACCCCGAAACAAATTAAAAAAAAAAAGAAAAACAAAAAAAAAGAAAAATATTTGGGAGCTAATTGGATTTCCAGGTTTCACAGCCAGACACTGTAATTGATCTCTGAAGAGATGGATTTGTCAGTTAGCTGAGCATGAATCTGACAACGGGAGAGGGAGTGGAAGGAAGATTTCTGCCTGCACACAGAGCAAAAGGGGATCACACTGTCAGAGCCTGCAACCCAAGGCGAAGACTCCCACTTTTCCCTGACCTTGTCTTAGATTTCCAACTTAAATATCACTTGTTACTTTGGGCTCCTTCAAATAAGACGGCCAGGACATTTGAGCTGACCATGCCCTTATTTAGAGATATGTCGCAGGAATTTTTAGGCTTCTATTTTGTCACAGGTTTTTGAAGCTACACATAGAAAAATGTCTGTTTACCTTTCATCTGTGACACAGGATACTCATTGCTTTCCCATTCTCTCCTCTTTTTTGCCCTGCCTTGATAGTCCATTGCCTCCAAAGCATGGATGTCTGAAGCAAGATGCCCATAACTGTCATCTTAAATCTCCTTCAGTTTCTTGTCACAGTAGACTGGTTCCATGCTGTGAAGCGAAGAGGCATTGAGTTGGTGGGTACAAGAATACACCTTACTGCCCACGTCCATTTTGCCCAACCAGTTTCCAAGAGTTCCAATTGTGAGGCAGGGGCCTGGTAGGCAGCACAACAAACCTTCACCATGAAACAGAGCTTTCTCATCTGTTGTATATAGAAAAGAAATGTATATTCTGGTCTCAGCTTAGCTACTGTGAGAGACCTGATCCTGTTGTATGGACCAAGCTGTACTGGAAGATGCTGTGCCTGAAGGTACATTGCTAAAACCTGTTGCAGTCTCCTGCTCTCTACTGCCCAGCTCTGCAACAGATGGCAAGCAGCCGTTCCTGACAGACTGCAACATGCTCTGGCAGCACCCATGGGGAATCCAGGCTCCCACAAATCTCTGCAGTTAAGCCCACATGGGAATTCGGTGCAAAATGCACATAGGAGCAAATTTCCACAAGTCATCTGCATGGTTTAGCACTATCTGCCTCCAGAGCAGACAAGAAAGGCATTTCTGGGAGTGTCACTACGCGGTGCTGCAACAGGACAATCACTAGCTTCCCAAAGAGATCATGCTTCTCCCATCACAGAAGTGCACCTATCCCTAAACACTCAAGCCTAAGCTACCAAAAGGCTTTAGTTATCCTGGAGAATGCTACATCCCAGGGAAAAAGCTCTCTGTAAAATTCATCTCTTCAGCGTGAGACTCTCCTTGGCTCATTTCAATTTTTGCTGCACAGTTATCCAAAATCCCAGCCTGGCAGTCCATTGTTAGAGCTTGCAAGGAACCACGGAAAATTGACAGCCTTTCTGAGACAGACTCCCCTTTCCCCTTATGGGTAGCCCAAAGGAAGGTATCACATTCCCATACACCGGCCAGCCTGCCCTGGAGATGAGGAATTGCAGTCCTTTTATCTTTTAGAGGGCTGTCTGAAAAGCCAAGCACAATCAGAGCCTGCACTAGTTATGCTGTGCTGATATTTTGCCATTCAGAAGCAACCCTATAATGATTGACCCAGCATTTCTGTGCTGCTGACACCACCCTGGCAGAGGCCTGCAGAAGGAAACACGGAGTTTGCACAATGCATAATTAAACTATGGAGCTAACTTCCATGGGAAGTTATCGTAGCCAAGAATTTGTGACATTTCAGAGAGGAAGAAGGCAGGTACACGGATAACAAGAATAGCCGGAGTTACAACAGCTAAATACCAACATTGCTGCTGAAAGCGATATTAATATTGCAGGCACTCTCCAGCTATTGGTGGTGATGGAGGAGGTCTAACATAGGGCAGGTTTGCCTTCTGTTGCACCTCCATTTGCAATACCTGCTTCTGGCCACCCCTCGAAAATGGTATGAAATTACATGGATCCCATCCAGTTTCTGCAGTTCCTCTCTTTTTCTTATCCCAAAGGCAGTGTAAAAAATATTATGCAGTCTTATTTTGCCATTGTTTGCACTGGATATAAAATTCTATGCAATGGGAGATTCCTGGAATTGCAAAGCAAGTTTATAGGCAGAAATGCTGCTCTGTGCAGGTGTAAGATATCACTCACTCCCGAGCACTACAGCTACTACAAACTGTGACAAGAAAGAAACTCACAAATGGTCACGCAAAGGAAAACATCTGTTACGAGCTAGCAGGTACACAGATCATCTGCAAATTGCACAGCTTGTGCCTGATTTTCTCTTGCTTTGTTTAGCAACTTGCAGTGCTGCGATGCGGGAGGCAGCTGCTCACAGAAGGGACCTCCACAGCGCAGAGATGGAGACGATGGAGGTGAGGCAGAATCAGGCACAGCATCCCCCTGACCCTGCAGAAGATGTAGATCATGCCACAGGCACTGTTTAACTCAGGACCACTCCAGAAAGTCAGGTTACACTTTACAGCACGCGTGGAGCCCCTTCCCCCTGAAGAGCCAGGTCTCTCTGGCCCAGAGGTGCCTAATTTTCCCTCTGCATGGGTTCCTCAAGCAGGCAGCATGCAGCGTTGCTGTTTGCCTCCACCTTCCACACAAAAGATTTCCTGATCTTGGCTGGACCTTTACATCTGCTTTGTGTTATGGGGCTCAGATCAGGAAACAGAAGGATTCTGTTTCCATAAGGCAGAATCTCTGGTTGATCTCCAGCCAACCTTGGGACTCAACAGCCATTCCCAACACCACGTGCCTCCATGGAAAGAAGCATCCTCCCTCACCTCTCCTGATTGCCTACTCCCTGCATTCCCATGTGTATAAAAGGACTCAATCAGCTCAGATGCAGATCACAGCACTGTTTGTGTCCAAAATCTCTCTGCCTTCTCAGAATCCAGGCCTCTGGAGTCCTCAGCATTCTATAAGCCCTGCCTCCACCCATCAGGGAGACACAGGTACATTTTTGCCTTCTTTCTTCTCTCTCTTAAAAAAAAAAAAAAAAGTATTTAACAATTTTTATGTGCTCTTTACTCCTTGAGCAAAGCCAAAGAGGCAGGAGGGGAAGACCTGTCCCTGGCTCCACACTGTCATTGCCTGCTTGAACCTGCTCCTCTCAGCTCTCTATCAGACATACCAATGCCTTTAGCATGTGATTTATCATGTCAAGAGGAATTCACCACTTCTGCACTGAGCAACGAGACTTATTCAGTCCTGGACACACACCTTTGCAATCAATAGGAATTTCAACTATAACTTCCTTGAGAAAGGGATCAAACCTTTTAAAATCCCATTCCTCAAACACAATGGTCATGCATGTTGCAGAAGCCCCATATAAACACTGGGGCTTCTTAAGCATCTGCATGTACATCAGGTTGTCAGTGGGTCACTGTACAGAGTCTGGTGAGACCGCACATGAAGCACTGCAACCCTTGTAACCCAAAATTGGGGTCAAGGATGGTGAGCTCAGACTGGAACTGGCTCAGAGGAAAGCTATCCAGACCATCAGAGCAAAGGTGGCCTTTTACAAGAGTGAGCTGCTGGGAAAGCCTGACTTGTTAGTCTAAGAAAATGAAGGTGGAGAGGTGATAAAATTGTTCTCTCTGCATGTATCAGAAGGTTTAACACAAAGGCAGAGAAAGTGCTATTTAAGGTGAAAGGACAACACCAGCAAAAGGTCACAAATCACCCATGAATAAATTTAAGTGAGAAACTAGAATAAGGCTTCTCACTGTCCAAACAATTCAGGGAAAAGCCAATGAATATGAAGGGGTGTTTCAGCCTAGGAGAGGGACAAGAGGCTTCATCAGCACAAAGCAGGACTTGATGGCTTGGAGGTCCTGCCCCCACCCTATTTTGGTTGTTAAAGCAACATTACTGCAGCGTTGCAGACTAAGGATGCTAGAGAGGCAAAGCGAGAGACCACGCATTTGCACACAGTCAACTGCTTTAGCTGGAAAAAAACGTGACAGGTTTGAGGTTTGGATCTGACATAGAGCAATAAAAACCAAGGGAAATGTATATAAAAAGACAACAATAATGCCCAGAAATCAGCTGACCAGCCATCGAGTGCCAGGGGAAGAGAGGACGAAGCACAAGCAGAAGCTCTCAGCTGACAGAACAGCTCTGGCTCTGCCACAGCAGCCCGCACAGAAATCCATATAGGAAATCATTAAACAATTACAGCCTCTGTTGGAAGATCATCCTTTGAAGACATTTCCCCAGAAAGCTCCGTTCGCAGCTTTCAAATAACCCCCTGCCTCATCAGAATAATTGCCAGGAGTAAATGCTTTGTAGATCAGCAAACACTAAGCAGAAGGAGAGCAAAGCAAAACGAGCCAAAGCAACACCATAAGCTCTATCTCCATGCAAAGCCATGGGCCTCATACCAAGCTGAACCAAAATACCACCGCATCAAGCACCCATGGAGCTGTCAGCAGCTTCAACCCTTACAAGCCACAGTGACCTCCAGGGAAACAGGCTGTTTCCAGTGGAGGAAAGGCTTTATTCATAGAATAATCACTCCGTGCAAGCTCAGTGGTTTGCCAGAGGAAATGATCCGCCTCAAAAGATTACGCAGCCAAAAAAGTAAAGTCTCACACACTGGCTGATTTAACACACAGTATTATCACTCCCTACAGATGGAAGCTTCTCTTATTTTGAAGGTGCTTAAGCACCTGGTTTCAGTTAGGCCTAAATACTTCTCGAAAATCTGGTCCTTCGTGCGGAACTAAGATTATCTTTGAAGACACAGCAACTCAACTGGCTTTGCTAAATCAATCTCGCTGGTATTTTAGTCAGAGTAAAAAAGTTCCCAGGGATCACATTTCTACCAGAACTTGTTAACATTTTACAACTATCACTTTAATCATTAAAAACAAACAATGGGAAAGGGGAAAAAAAAGGGATAAATCATTCAATTCTGGAATCCCAGAAGAGAAAATTAATTGTTTTTTAGGACTGCAAGAATTAAGGGCCAACCTTCCAGATCGTGTTAAAACACGAAAAAGCAAGCGTCTGCTTATGCTGCCAGGCAGCATCTGAGGCTGCTGGAGGATGGGAGGGGGTTTTGCATTGCTTTGAAGCTCTTTGCTGTCATTCTCTACGGAGCCTGGCAACCACATTGTGATAGAGCAAGGCGACGTTCAAGGCAGGATGAGTTTTAAAGCTTTCAGAATTATTTCCAAAGGAGCATGGGCTGCATTGAGCATTGCAGTTAATGCGCTGGAGCTGTACTGCGGTCATTTCAGCCTGAGCAAGGAGAGCCGAAGCCTGCTGAAACACCATGAGGACCTGGATCATAGCCTGCCACCCCTGGGCTCTTGGGGAAAGCACATGCCTCTTTCCTAGGAAGCTCTGACTGCTCTGCCACACTGTGTTCCCATTGAAATTAATATTCCTCCCAACCCTCCATGTTTCTTACAGCCGAGTGGGCTCCTGGTCCCTGACCAAACTCATAAATTAAGGCAACAAGGCCTGTAGGAAACATTAGGAGCTTTTATTAGACCAGTTGATAGAGACAGAAACAAGGACACATCTTGGATGCAAATGCTGCTCTTGTCTCATGAGACTCCAAGCCAACACACTTGTCAGGTTTGGGTTGGATTTTTTTTTTGTTTGTTTGTTTGTTTTTTGGGGCTTTTTTCCTCCCATTTGGACTAATAAAGGTATAAATTGTCTTATAAAAACCAATTCACCACACTTACAACCCCACTATCAGTAATATAAATGCCTGTGTTAGATGGAGAAAAAACAGCACAGGGGCAGGAGTGTGGAAGCACCTTTCAGTGTGGGACAGGGAAAGGCTGAAGCAGGACTCATCATACGATCCCAGTCTCAATCCCAGCCCAAAGTTTGCCAACATATACTTCATGCCCTGCATGTAATCGCGTAACTGAAGGTGATGATGGGAACGGATGGACTAAGGTATGAAAGCTGAAGGGAGAAAATGCGCTCTCCAGCTAACTGCATGCATGCACAATGCTGGACCTAGCTCACATATAGTGAGGCTTGGAAAATACAGTATTTCCTTCCACTTGCCTGAAGGAAGCATTCTTCTTCAACAGAGCAATGTGCACACAGCTAAGCAGGCTGGTCTACCCAACAGAGGGCACTGATACACTGACCATGGCACCATCCTCTCCCGGTCTTCCCCACAAGTGCTACCTTCTCCTCCCCATCACACCAGTGACGACCTTCCCACTATCCAGTTCTCCATCAAACTTCTGGCAGGGGTTGTCACGTCCCCACCCAACACAAATCAATGGGGTGTCACCTCCATGGGGCAAGGACGGAAGGGAACGTCCCAGCACCGTGCCAAAACCGACTTCCTAACCGGTGCTGCCATGATGTGAAGGGGCAGTCAGAAGGAAAGCTGGTGGAAAAACCTGGGTGGAGGGGGGGAGAAGGTGGGAAATGGGGGCCCTCACTTTTTCAGGCTGTTAACTGTAATTAGCCCGGTTTCTGAGATGTAATTATCTCGCAATCTCAAAGCAAACACCCTGGAGGAAATTGCACAGTTAAAGACAGCGTGGCATTAAAAATAAATTATGAGAGTCCTGCCTGCTATTGCTGCGGATCTGTCAGCATTTTCACTCTAAAATCCCTGGCTTGGGGGAGCTGGAATCACCCAGCTGTGACTTTCCCTGCCAAGCTGTCTGCCTAGACAGAGGATTGCGCTGCCTCTCTCTTACAACGCAGAATTACAAGCAGCAACCCCTCCCCGATCAGGAGGCATTCAGCTTTGTCACAGCCCAATTACAACACCGCCGCACTCTGGGGGTGGGGAGGCTGCTCTGGTTTGGGTTTTTTCCCAGAGGAATTAAATTCTGCAGGCTATTTAATACAGCTCACAAACAAAGCATACTAGGTGTTTGGAAACAAGTCAGCTGCTAACAGATCACAATAGTCCTTCCTCTTGCAGAAGAAGTTCCCGAGCCTTTTTTCCATTGCCCTTTCTGTTGCTGCTTGAGTGAATTCCTGTAATTCGGACTGTGCTTTATCCCATATTGCCATGCCAGGGACTTATCCATGGAGGTGGAGGAATCCAAAGAGTTCAAGAGCTGGAGTCAATGGAAAGTTGCATCTGCCCAGATACTCATGGCTCATCCTTTGCTTGGGCTCTTACGTGCAGAGTTTTGCTCAGCCCCCAGCTCCATGGCCAGGCCACTGCTCTGAGATGTATGTCTGAAGTGTGGGTGAGGGAAAGGAGAAGAGGGAAGCAGGGCTGAGCTCCTCTCACAGCCATGGAACATGCAATGAAGCCACCAGGGAGGACTTGAATCTTGCTCTTGGCTTACTTCTAATTTTGGAGTGTCTCTTACCATCCACTGCTGTAAGACACCACCAGCCCAGACTCAGACTGGTTTAGCTCAGCAAGAGAACTCTCCCCAACATCATACCAAAATGCCTTCCCTTGTGGCACTCCTCTCCCATGGCAAGTCCCTTCACGTGGGCAAAACTTCAGATCACAAGAAGGTTTGGCCTTAACGAAGCACATGTCCCGAAACAAGACATGGTGCATCACACAAAGAGGAATATCCTGGGAAGGAATCTGTACCTTAATGATTTTAAAAGCTGTGAGCAACACTCAAACACCTCCTTAACAGCTGCAGAGACCCCAGACATGCTACAATATCCAAACTTCATTACACAAACCACCACTTCTTTTACTCTGCCCAGTTGAGGTGGGACAAGGGACTCTAACAAACATGCTGAGCCCCTGATAAGATGCTCTCTCTACAAGAGATGACTAAAAAAAGGCCACAGCTGTGCATTTCATCAAAAACACAGCTTCCTTTAGGAGTCCTACAAATGGGCTTCTCTAGAGCAGAGCCCTGCCCTATGTTGTGGGTAATTAGTGGGCACGTCTGGGGAACGAGATACAACCTCAAGCAGCACCAAGCCCCACTTAGTTAAAACCCTAATACTTCTTACAGTATGAATCAATCCCACTGTCTCTCCTCTCCACATATCTAGTCACTCAGAGAACGCAAAAAGCAAGTCTGGAGAGCCCATTAAAAGCCACTCAACTGGAAAATAGTTTCTGGCCTAATTCTAGCACTGGGGTCTTAGTCAGGGAGAGAAATCTGACAGCAAGAGTGTGTCTGCAGGGAGGAGGAGGCAGAGCTGTTAACTACTTCACCAATCTAATGTATAGCACTCTCCAAGAGTAATTAATAATTAATATTCGTAGCCTGCTTAAATCTGTTGACTCTGTAAACCGCAGCCTCTCACTTAAAGGACTCTCGGCATGCTGAGACAAACTGAAGAACATTCCCCATGGAGAGACTCAGCATAAACAAGAGCAATGGCAACTCCCAGCTACTCAGCCCTAGTTTTAATCCCTCTGCTTCTCTTGCTTTCTTTGTCTTGTTGAATTAATTATAATTCCTCAGCAGTGTCTCTGACCAGAGATGGACAGAAAGTCCAGCAACACTACTACTGCTTCAATGGGAGCAGTAAGATCCTGGATTGGCACAGGACGCTGAAGTCACCAAGTCCAACATCTTTCAAAGGGCCTGCTCAGATGTTCACAATCCACGGGCCACACGCTGCACACCAGAGGACAGGCAGGACAGCAGTGGAGAAGGGTCTTTAGTACAGACAAATGCTGCCAACAAATGGTAGTCTTGTCTCCTTTTAAGCACTTGAGGTTATCAACCAAGATAGGTTATCAGATTTATAGATGGATTTATCAGATTCAGGAGTTGAGCTTATTGCATCAAAGATCAATTAGAGCTTTCTGAAGACTGAAATGCACCATCAGAGCATTTCAACTCATCTTGTAGAAGCCCTGAGCCTATCATAATTCAAACCATTGCCCTCTTTTGCAACAGGCAAGCAGTGAAGGACTTTTTGAGAAGGCTGAAGCTCTGCACACTTCTTTCAGCAACAGCTGACCATATTAAGATGATGATAAACTAGCCACCAGTGATCCCTTATTCTTTCAGAGTAATATTCAAGCACAGCTCCCTGTCTGCTCTTCAATAGCATCCAGACTCACTCTAAACTCTGCACTGTGGTGGGAAATCACAGCTAGGTACAGAGCTGGATGGTTTAAAGTCAACACAGAGATGCAGCATTGCAAGCCATCAATGTAAATCTGCCCTTCTGTGAGCATACTGCTCAAGGTCCATTTCTCAAGTGACCTCCAGGCACTAATGAACTAAAATGGCCCAAAACCAATATAATACAGACAGAGCAATAGCAGGGTCTTTCTCAGAAGCTGCTTAGGCCCACATAAAAAATCACAGTTTTGGTCACAAAACTCTATTTCGCTGCCTTCACTCCCAGCAATTCTCCTTTCTCTGATGCAGCCCATAATCCATTTAGCCTCCTTTTAAAGCTGCAAAAGTAATTCATAGTTTCCCTCTTCTCCCCACTTTCCAGCATTGTCTCAACCTTAATCTGAGTTTCAGCCACCACAAGACACTAGATGTCTAGGCATCATGAGTATGGTATCTGTGGGATTTGGGTCATACACGTTAATAACACCAGGCTGCCTATCAACAGTGTTGTGGTTTAAGCCCAGCCATGCATCTCATTCACTTACTCCCCCCACATCCTCCCTCAGCTCATGGAGGGATGGGGAGGAGATTCGAAAGAATGTAACTCTCACAGGTTAAGATAAGAACAGTTTAGTAACTAAGGTATAACACAAATCACTACTGCTACCACCAATAACAATAATGATAAGGGAAATAACAAGGGAAGAGAATACAACCACTCACCACCTGCGGACTGATACCCAACCCGACCCAAGCAGTGATCTAACCCTTCTGGGTAACTGCCTCCAATTTATATACTGGGCATGACGTGCTGTGGTATGGAATACCTCTTTGGTTAGTTTGGGTCAGGTTTCCTGTCTCTGCTTCCTCCTGGCTTCCTCTCCTCCCTGGCAGAGCGTGAGACTCAGAAAGTCCTTGGTCAGACTAAACATTACTGAGCAGCAACTGTGCTGGTGCTATCAGCGCTATTCTCAGGCTGAAAGTCAAAAACACAGCACTGCACCAGCTACTAAGACTGAGAAAAATGACTGCTACTGCTGAACCCAAGACAGCATGCAACTTTTTCTTCCTCTCTCATTCTATGCCTGCAGATCCTGATCACAGCCTGGAAGAGAGTAGAGTGAGCACACTGCTGCAGAGCCACTGTGGCTTAATCAAGTAACTCCATTAACTCTGAGTGTCTCTGGCAGGTATTTTATCCCTCTATCCTTTTTTGCACCTGCAGTCTCATACATTCTAATACTCTGGTGCTGGGACACTGCTTTAGTGCCAGTCAGTCAGGTTAGATGGCAAAATGGAGACTGACTGATCTGCAGCACTTTTACCATGGGGATACCTATCCCATGAAATGTGATTCAGATGTAATGAGGCAATGGGCCTGAACTAATCTTCACAGTTTGCATCACAATGCTCATGTGATTAAACTGAGTAAATCATTCCTCTCCCTGTTGCTGGCTCATCTCCAGAATACTGGAGGTAGTGCAAAAGGTACTAGAATGTCATGTCTGGTGCTATTAAACTTTAAGGAGCTAGAAATCCTTTGAACTTTAGGAGAAGTATGAAGCTTGCATGTTTGGGGATGTTGAAAGGATAAACTGTGCTGTTTTTTCCCCTTAAGTGACAACTGCATAAGCTACCATAGAGGATTGCTCAGCCTTGTTGTTACTTAAGTCACCTTCCAAAAAATTGAGTGTCTTGATAGTGCTTCCAGTTGCTGCTATTCTGATGAGGATAATATGCCTGGAACTGTAATTAGGAGAAAGAGTATCTTGAAATAAGCAGTATAATGCCTTTCCCAAACAATAACTTAAGTAGATCTGCATGATTTATGAGAATTATTCTCAAATATATGTCTTTCTATACTGATAAATATTTCTAGATTGCAAATGTTTAGATACACACTCAGCAGTATGCATAAAAGCAGCCCAATTGATTTCAGAACACAATTTTAAATATGTATGCAAGTATTTGCAGAGATTGGATTGTTGTAAGGATAAACTCTAGTTGTTTTTAAGGTAAATAACCCTTTTCATAAAGTTCAGCCAGCAAAATCTGCATGCCAATTTTCTACCTTTAAAAAATGGCAGTGCCACGCTGGAGGCTCATCTTGCCAGATTAACTTAGGCAGTACTTAGAAATCAGTATTTAGAAATGTTATTGTCCTTCTCACAGGAGAGAAAGGGATGACAAAAAAACCCTACAACTGGAAAACATTTCACAGTATTAATTTTAGAGGTAGAATAATGGTCATTAGATCCTCCTAATTAATTTATAATTAATAGGAGAAAATCAGGTGACCCAGTTTAGGCAGGGTACTTGGTTTTATACAAAAGTTTCTTACTACCATTTCGACAAGATAAAAAGCTTTTAAGCTTTTAAGTGTAACTTGAAAGTAAGTGTAGTAGGTATAACTCACTTGAAAGCTTTTGTATTGTCACTTCAATGAAATCCATTTTTACTGCAAATAAGATTCGTACCTCAGATTCTTAGTTTTTTATTTGAGGTTGGGAAAAAATGGTCTGAAAGTTGGTTTTCTAATAACAATGCTGATACATGTATGTATTTCTCTGATGGTAAACTATCCTGAGAATTAACCTTTTAAACCATGTGTCAACATCCATAGAACTGGCTTTTATGTGGTCATAGTGTCAAACTGCAATCCCATGCAAAGATGGCTCTCTACTCCATAGTGCTAAGGTATGGCTCAACAAAAGTCAAGAACTGATCCTGTAAAAGAGCTACAGTTGTCATAGTTGTAGCTATTTATTATTAGTACTGAACTCATACCACAAATAATCCTCATTAGAACTGGGGTAATGTGTTTTTGCTATTTTTAGAAAGAATGCTTATTTGAAAGCTTAACAGTGTTCAGGGTAAACCTCATGCTGCATTAAGTAGTTTCTCTTTGTCCTATAAGGAAAGTTCAGTGGCTAATTTATCATGATATATTGTACCTTATAAAAAAATGCTATGTGCTTTTTAAACTGCTTAAGGGTATCAAGACTGGCTTTCTGAAATTTCTTCCAGGCTCTACAGTGTTTTCTGAAATGCCCCTTGAAATGTGTATTGACAAGAATTTTCAGCCCAGTACAAGAGAAAAGATATCTGCTAGTATATTCTAAGAAAGCTGGAATCACTCTGCTTGTTTTGGCACTTTTTTTTTCAAATGTCATCTTCCTCTTTGTTTAGTAGGCAATGCTCTGGTGGCATCATAAACCTAAGTAAAAGTGAACCTGCATAAACCACTGAGCAATGTTTTTGATATTTTGTTTTGTAGACAGTAGACTACAGATATTTGCTTTACATGTTTATGTATTTTGTGTAAACAGGAATGCTATCAGTTTAAATGGTTTATATTTTTATACTTGTTTAAAAAACTACACTGAAGCAAATATTCATTTAGAAACTCTTGCAGTAGCTTTAATAAGATTTATTTGGGTTTAGTTTGTACAAATGTAAACAGCAGCTAATATACATGATTATCAGTGGTCTATATAGATTTCCTGAGACAATTTGAAGCTAAACTGCTAAAACTGTTTTGCCATATAAGTCACATTCTATTCCAAGGTGAATAAATCATTATAGTTAGAGGCATTTGAGTAGCAAAATAAAACTAACTTCTTGCAAACCTGACACTTGCTCCAGCAAAAATGCATCCCTACTTGGGAAATTTATGAGGAAGCAGTAGAGGAGAATTACGTCTGTGGGATCGGGCAGTGAGCACTGGGCTCTGCTTCCTGAAGGAGCCCTGAAAAGTGGCTGGTAATAAAATAGGGAACGCCCTTGAGAGCGGAGTATAAGGATGGAATGTGATTTGCTTTTTCATCCTTAGCTAAACGTAGTGTCAGTCCAGGCACTAAGACAGTTGTTTACCTTAAGAAAGAGAACTTTAACAACAATTTGTACTGCTCTGTCCAGCCTGTGACCAAGCAAATCTTCTTTCCACAGTAGAGCAAGCTGCAGTGCTAGCAGTACTGATTTGAGGATTGAAGGGTTATTCTGGACATTAGGTCACACTCACTTTCACTTCAAGTTGTGGGAAAAACTCTGGTTTAAAGAAAGTTGCCTGATGGCCAAATATTTGATAATGTACATAGAGTGAAAAGCACCAGTTAGCTGGACATAAGAAAGTGAGATAATGCCAAGGAACAGATTTGTTTGTGTGTTTTATTCATTTTCCTCTACCTTGTGCACTGGAGCTTCTTGAGATCTTACTAGTGGAGTGACTTCTATTCTTCTTTCTCTGTCCATGACATAGCTACAGCTGAAGAGGAAGGGTAGACAGGATTTAAAAAAAAACCATGTCTCTGGAGAGGTTTTCTTTTTGCCTTTAAATAAGTTGCACTGTATTTCACTGAGGTCTGCTTTACAGCAGTGACGGAGACCAGCTCGCAAGGACGCCTGAAAGAACAGACGGGCTACCGCTCTGGTGGCATGTAGCAAAGTTTA
>JBCJKH010023356.1:0-14368 GCA_039877255.1 Loriculus beryllinus | reverse complement strand
TTCACTACATGTGTATATTACTACTTCTGCTGTATGCCAGGTTTGGTAGAACACAAAAAATATCCTTTTACATTATTCTATGATTTGCATTATGAGTTGTATTTTATCATAGTTACAATTTAATCTGGTGATAGTCTTCTAAGATACAGGAAATAGCTTAACATAGTAGGTCACATTTTATACCTTATTTCCCATGAAAACTCTAATTCTCTTTAGTTACTTTAATCAGTATTCAACAAATACAGTCCCACTGAAATTTGTTTGTCTTTCCAAAGTGTAATGGAAAAAAGGCCTGCTTGCTAACATTCAGATGTGAGCACACCAAAAAATACCTAATATCAGGAAACAATTACACATTTTCTCTTGAATTAATAATTTGCATTTAGGAAGAAGGAAAATACGCTCATAAATAACTTTTTCCCTAGTGTCTTATAAAAGCAAGGACAACCAATGTTATTCCATAATTAAATTGTACTAAGGATATGGTTGTTGTACAAAGATGTGAGCTCGCTTTGAATACTGAGAGACCAAGCCCTGTGAGAATGAACCATGGGAGAATGTGGCAATTCTTACACTGTGGTGCAAAACATCAATATTTTGGAGAAAAAAACCCCAAAGAAACCTCGCTTGTTCCTTGCCTCTGTGTTTGTGCATGTTGCCTTTACACTCCAAGCCAATAAGACCTTCCCTAGAGATTCACAGTGAGACAGATACTTAACAGTTCTAGTTCTCCAAAGATTTCAAAACCTGAGGAAAAATTAATAAATACTTTTATTTCCTTTTCTACTAAAATGCGAAAAGCAATCATTTGCGTTTGAATGAAACCTCTTACTCAAACAAAATGCTTCATTTGGTCACTAGGCATCTGTAAACAGCTTGGCGAGATTTACAGACAAATGTGTGTAAGTTGAAATCCAAAGTCTAACATTTTCTTTAGGACATGAAACAGAAGGCATTAAGGCAAAACAAGAAGTTTTGGAGGGTACAATTTCTTTCCCATGTCCCTCACCCTTATATGAGGAAAATCTAAATGATTTTCCAAATGTTTCAGGGTTGTCGAATATTGGGAGGAAGACCACAACAAAAAAATACCCTTATTGAAAATCATAATCTACCCATCCTTCTGTCAAGTGTTTATCAAAGGAGACCCATTGGGTCCACAATCTCTGCTAAAGCTTCCAATCACTAATGAGATAGGTGCCACCATGCAGGCAACAGGTTTGTTGGACTCACCTTACAGCAGTTGAGTGCTGTCAGCTGAATTCCAGGCTTTTCCACTTCATCGGTGTATTTCAATCATCAAAGCAAGAGCATCTCTTCATATCCAAGGAACATGGGTTTAAAGGGAGAGGTATCAGACTGTACTGCCAGGAACAGACCTAAGGCACACCAAGCACAGGAGCATGGGAAAATGGCTGCTTTTTCTCCAATTTCCACTGACGTTGCCATTAGCAGCTTCTCTGAGCTTACTGCTGCTAAACTTGACACCAGCCAGCACTCTCTCACACCAATACTTCTCCATGTAATCTCCATTCTTTCTTCACCCCCTTAGGTTCAACCCTACTCAGAACAACAATATCTCCCTGTAAGAAAGATGGAACAAGCAAGGTTGGAGAGCACGAGTCTCCTCCTGAAAGCACTCCCGCAGCCAGCAGCTCTGGACAACAACATCCATTTTGCTAACGACTGGAATAATGATGGCATTCTTGTTAGTAACTGTGGAGATAACAAGGCAAACACTAGTCGTAATTATTGTAAAATGTGCAGAAGGCAATTTAGAATAATAAATGTTTCAAATGCAGAGAACACACGCGCACACAAAAGAGCCCATAGCTAGCTGGATCTCTCCACCTGTGGTGTACAAGGACCCTCCTGATTGCATTGTCTGGAACAACGTGTCATGTGGTGGTGCTCAAATTGAAAAACGCCAGGTTCCCCTCACTTTGCTGGCATAAGTGGGGTGTGCTGGGGCCTCTGCTTGCAAGGCATCCTGATGGCTTTCCAGCCAAAACAGAAAACTAAAGGCTGACCTAAGACCCCAGCGAGGAGAGTTAAAAAACACTGCTCATGGGAAGAACAACCCCAGAGCTGGGCTACTCCAATGTTTCTGCCCCATGCAGATACCATCCTGATACCCCAGCAGGAGGCACACCATTTGCCTGGCCATGAAGAAAGATCCCATATTCAACAAGCATGTTACTGAATGGGGACATCTCCTTGCGGTACAAGAAGACTAGTTTCCATGCATGGATAAACCTTTGTGCTTACGTTCTGGAGAGGAACTTTTTACAAAGGCTGTAGTGACAGGACAAGGAGGAATGGCTGTAAATTGACAGAGGGGAGATTGAGATTAGATATTAATAAGAAATTGTTTTACTGTGAGGGTGGTGAGACACTGGAAAAGGCTGCCCAGAGAAGTTGTGGCTACCCTATCCCTGGCAGCGTTGAAGGCCACGTTGGACAGGCTTGGAGCAACCTGGTCTAATGGAAGGTGTCCCAGCTCATGGCAGGGAGTTGGAACTGGATGAGCTTTAAGGTCCCTTCCAACCCAAACAAATCTGTGATTCTATGTAAGGCAGCATTTGAGGTGAAGTGTGAATTATGGACAGCAGTAGGAGATGAGAGGCCAGGAAGCAGGCCAAAGGGAGAAGAAGAAAGCTGGAGTAAGAAGAGGGGTCCAGAGGATGAGCGAAGTAGATGAAGAAAGCACAGGAGAAGAGGGACCTGGGAAGCTCTCATTTAAAAAGCTGGAAGCTCCCTGCCAAAGTAAACAGTTGGACATGTAGGGCTTTACATGTCTCTGCTTAATTTTGACCATCTGGCATTTATTGAAATTGCCTCCCTTTGTATTTGCTATGATGAAGTGGTTTTGTATTCCTACTCTCTCTCCCTCCTTTCTCCTCTCAGTCTGACATGTAGCTTCTGTCCTGCCTTTCATCTGAACACGTCCCTGTGGTGACTGTTGAGCAAAGAAGACAACTGTGGGGAGCGAATCCCAAGAGAGTACCAGGCATGGGGAGCAAATGCCTGTATACAGACAGCCATGGAGAGCTTACAGCTCTGCCCATACTGCTACGCCTATTCTTACGTATTTTGCTTCCCTTGGCTCCAATCTGGGAAAGTAACAGACTGAGAGGAAAGAAGGAAAGAGAAATCAGAGCAGAAGTTAAACAGGATAACAGAAAAGCAGGGAAGAAAAAAAACTTTAAAAAGGTGAAATTGCAAAGTGATGACAGGCTGGTGGAAGGGAACTAGCAGAGAGGAGGGCTCTGTTCACTTCCTCCTCTCCCTGAACTGCCGTGTGATTAGCCAAAAGAGCCATTTTGTAGGGAACTTTGGCATCAGCCACTCTCCTGCAACAAGGGCGAGAGACTGAAATAATCAACATTTTCTGCAGAACAGAAATGCAAACATTCAAATTCACATCTCAACTGACAGTTTCAGTCAAAATACATCACCCTGACGTTCTTCAATTAGAAGAGATTCACAGACTCATTTCACGGCATAGCCTGCAGTCCCAGGCCAAATTATACAGCCACGCTGCCATAGCTTGTATTTCCTGTAAGTGAGCAAGAAACCTCTGAGGCTCACCGTGCACTCCCAAGCCTATAGCAAGGAGGAGCTTTTGCAGTAGTTTTTCCAGGAAGCCTGTCCCAGTGGAAAAAAGACATGAAAGCAACACAACCACAAGGGTGGGGAGATGTTTCCTTTGCCCTGCTCAGCCACTGAACACTTCAGAGCCAGAACATTACTCATTGCAAGGTTTTACCCAGCAAATGCATGGCCCTGTCACTCTGGTATACAGTTGCAATGCTTCTCATAGCCACAATGCTGGGAGGACTGCAGGCAGAAAGACGCTCAGTGGCTGTGCTGGCACAAATTAGTGGAGCTGAAACTTAGATCAGTGACAGAGAGTCTGCCTCCTGGGAGCAGTAAACTGTGATGCTGGTCCCTAAAGACCCTCCTTGCCATTAAGTGATTAATGAATTCATTAACACCTCTTAGAACACAGGAAATATGACATGGACAGCCTGCCTGGGCTTTGCAAAGGTTTTTAGTTGGGTTTGGGTTTTTTTTCCTTTTAAGAACAGCAGAGAATAGTGACTAATTAAGCTATATGGCCCATGGTAGCACTACAACATTTATCCACTGGGGATGAGCAGAGTGATGAGATTCTCTTGTCTCATGCTCTGGCAAGCTTTTATTTGACCCATAACAAGATGCTAAAATAAGGGGTTTATTGCTATTATAAACCTTTCATTTGAAAGGGAGGGGGGAAGACTTTTTGCTGTAATGGCTTTAAATGACTTTCCCAGTGCTCCCAATCCAACGGTGGAATAGTCCCAGGGTAACTGGAGGTAACAGTCAGGGCAAGGAGAGGGGGAGGAATTGCACAATGGTCTCTTCAAGCCCTACAGAGAGCCTTAATTCTTGCCCTAAAGCCACATTCAAGACCATTTCAGTGACAGTTTTATTTACCAAATGTAACATACCCAACAGGCTAAACACTTGGGATAAAGTGTGAGCTGGACTCGGTGTCTGACACCTGCATTAAATCAGGGCACAAGATTACCTCCCACACTGTACATCAGCAAGACACTCCTGGTGCTCCTGTGGTTCCAGCCAAGCAGCTGACAAGAGGTAATCATCCCCTGCCACAGTGATGACAAGTGCCTCTCACCCCACGTGTGCCTTGGGAGGGTATCTGAGTTCCAGCTTCCTGCTGAGCCTGCAATCTAACCTCACCAGTCATGGATGAAGATGCTCCAGCAGCAGCCAGGCAGGGCTAGCGCTGCCTTGCTCAGGAAGTGATGCCCACATTACCCACTCTGAAGGGACAAATAGCTGCCACTTGCAGCTCATTTCCTTTTACTCCTCTTGGGTTTGCTTTTACCCTTGTCACATATTTGCTGTATGATTGCAGAGATCACAGGATTCATCTCTACCACCACAAACTTCCACAGAAATTCCTTTCCATAACACAAATGGAACAACTGTCCTTCACCACAAAATGGCACAGCAGCCCTGAGGCTGGCTCTTTGCCTTAGTTTCCAGTGTCCTATAAGACCTGTCATGGGAACATGAGCTTGGGCTACATCACAGTTCACTTCTAGATACAGTTTGAGTTTGCTTGTGAAAGGCCACACAAGTCCAAGGGGACAAGAGATGCTCTGTACATAACACTTTGTGCCACTGAAGATAACTGGAGGTGACAAGGAGGCACCACGTATTCCTGCTTGTGGGCAAGTGTTAGGGCTTTGGGAAATTTGAAATTGTGGAGAATCAGGCCCAAAGACAACACTTTCAAAGACAGTAAATTGAAGAGAGCTGAAAGAAAGCCCCTACACAGATTAAAGTGCATGAGGTATTGATTTACTTAGGAAGATCAAAAGAGCTATATTTGTATATAGTAGTTCAGCTAAGTGATGACTAAGTGTTTAAAAGGAAGAGTTTGAAGGACATAAACCAAGAGAGGGACCATTAGGGTAAGTGCAGTGAAGAGAGCTTAACAGGAGCAGTAGTAGAGTGAAAGAAAAGGAAATGAAGATCTCAACTGCCTGCCCACAGACAGTTTTTGGCAGGCCCCATCAACACTGAACCCAAAGCCACATTTGGCAAACCAGCTTCCCAATGCATTCCAAGCCCCATCCTGCACCCTTCAGCTCACTGCACCTCCACTAACAGTGCAGCTTGTGCAACGCCACGGCACGCAGGAGGATGCGGGAAGGTCTTCAAGGGTTTTGGTACCATCACAGCCCATGCAGCACTTTTCAGCTTGGCAATACCAACATACCTCAAACTCTCAACCATGGAAGCCTTGTGCATGCCCAGCTCACACAGTACCCCAGACAAACACAGAAACAAGGGAGCTGTATATCTCAGAATCACTTCTGAGGACTCAAGTGTCCTGCTCCATCCACTCCAAGGCCTAAGGACCTCATCGCCAGACTTTAAACTTATTTAAACTTTATCTATCATTTCTTGTATGGAAGTAGTATTTGCAAAGCACTAACCTGAGTAATGGCATAAAACCTAATCTATCCGCATGGTTTGGTAACACCCCAGCTTGCAGAATACCTTCTGCTTGATTCTGCTCTCTCAGACTGCTCTACCTTTACTGAGCTACACAGGATTTGCAGGGCTACAGCTGGGATCACAGCCAGAATACCAAAAGCTATTCTGTTCCTCAAGATAATTCAGACCCAGGTGAGAAAAAGTTAGTTAAAGTGACTTTTTAATAAGTGACCTTCCCTTCGCCTCCCTCTGTGGGCTCAGGTTGACAGATGTCTACCTAGTGCTTCCAAAAGCAGCAGCCAGAAGCATTTCAGAGACTGGTACCTTGGAAATCCTCCATGGAAAAGCAGTCTGTGTACATGAGACAGGCAAGAAACACATCTTTCCCATCCTGGGGAGTCTGACGGTGAGCCTCAAGGCATGAGGGTGTGCAGGACTGGATCTGGGGAGGACCTGGAGGCCAGATGTTTCCTTAAGCAGCTGAATTTTTATGTTACCTCACAGTGTCATGTCTGCTTACTCTGTTAAAGGCTGCAACTGCCCATTCTAGCAATGCATAACCAACCTTTTAGAGAAAGCATTTCCTACCCAGATGGAGAAGAGAAGGGAAAGATAAACAAGGCAAAGAGAATCTGATAAGAGAGTCTGATGGAACTGTTCTGCCATTGCCTGGAATATCCTGAAAACTTTATGACCTCACTTCTTAGTCCAAAAAAAAACCCAACAAAAAGCTTTTGCTCTGGGATTGACAGGTATTTCCAGGCAGTTTAAATCAATGCCAATGCTCTGCACCCTGTTCACATCATTCAGCATTTTATCCACCATTTGCTGGAGCTATACTCTTTGCTGGGCACATTTATAGACAGCAGAAAGAGAGGTCATGCAATAGGTAACGATGAGAACAGGGTAGGCTACAGAGTCATCTAAACGAGATCAGATACAAGGGGCAGGATTCATGGTCCATTCCAGAGCCACTAAGTACATTTTAGTCAACCT
The DNA here is from genome assembly GCA_039877255.1 of Loriculus beryllinus. Lineage (NCBI taxonomy): Eukaryota > Metazoa > Chordata > Aves > Psittaciformes > Psittacidae > Loriculus > Loriculus beryllinus. The sequence continues at coordinate 7,357 of JBCJKH010023356.1, read as the reverse complement.
ATTCTATCAGGTGTCAACAGAGCCTACCCCTGATTAAGGGCCCCCTGATCCATGGATTCAAGAGGATCAACATTCTTACTCCTTCAACAAGCAGGTGTCATAACATACAGGCAGTATGCTATGTTGTGTTCAGCAGTACATAGTCCCTTCACCAAAAGCTGCTCATCGCTGATCTACATTGCCTAGGTACACTACTGGGGAAAAATGTCTTCTGATGCAACCAAAGGCAAGATAACACCTCTGGGAACCAGGAATGCAAATTGCAGCTACTTACAATATAGGAGATTACCTCAGAAAGCACTGACTGCAGCGAGGACTAAAAGTGCTTTCCACAGAGTAAGTGAATATTCATCCAAACAGGGATAGGAGCTGCGTTTTCCCTGCCCCTTTGCATTTGCTCTCTCTGTTACCCACCATTTTGCCCCCCTTTTACCTCCATTTGCATGACTCCATATGGAAAAAAAAAGAACAAAACCAAACCCTTCAACATTTTAAATTGAAGTTTAGCTCTTGTGCAGAGCATTGCATAGGTCTCCATTTAGAGATCTTTTCCAGGAAATGCAGGGATGTCTTAGGCAGAAAATACAACTGTCCCTTCTTCAGTAGCCATGAGCCACTCAGAGGCAGGGGATATCAATACATCTCTTTCCAGGAGAGCTGTGGGGCAAGCGTGGACCATATGAGGTTAACACAGGATGCTGTCAGTTTGAGCTCAGCACCAGCTGCTCAACCCCTCTAAGAGCCTCTGGGACTGGCCAAGCAGGACATGCGGGTGACAACAAAGCTGCTAAATGTTCAACCATGTGCAACCAGCCTTCTCTTCCATAGACTATGCCTCAGCCTTCGGTGTCCATGCAGGGAGAGGAGACACCTGGGGCATTGAAATGGAGGCCAGAGACATGGCTGAGAGCTGGAAAAACTCATAATTCAGCCCGTCAAGTTTGTCAACGGGTTGCTTAAGAGATCACAATATGTCTAGACATCTCAAACATGGAAATATCCTGGGTTGCAGGGGACTTCCTAGGCCTTTGACAATGACATGGCGAGATTCAATCCCTGGAAGTTCAGGTCAGATAAATCCCAAAATACAGCGCAATTTCCCAGCAGAGAGGAAAATTGAACACTGGAGGACCTCACAAGGGTGTGGATCGTCTTTATTTGACATCATTAGCCTAGCAGCAGATAACTTTTGAACAGCTAGGCTTTAATCCAGCTGGAGGGGGAAATCCAAACCCCAGGCTTGGAGGGAGTGGAGCTGGATGGCGCAGGGCATAGCTCTGTGCCCCTGCTCCCTTCCTTCTCCCCTCAACCATGACAAGAACAGGAAATTCTGCATAATCTGCTGCTCAGCCTCAGAGCTCCTCATTAAGCCAGTAGCTGCAGTCCAGTCTCATTCCCCAAGACCTCAGCTGGTTGCCTGCAGACATAAGGAAGGAATTCATTTATTTACTTTCCTCCTCCAGGCTCATTTGGCCAGACAGATGTTGCTTGCTATTTCTGTATGCTTGGTTTAGGTTTGTTTTCCCTTCCCTTTCTCTGAATGATCAGAGATTAACTATAGCTGGAGACATCTCGCTGAAGGTGCAGCCCAGGGTTTACAGATGTGCCAAAAGTGGGGTATGAGGACTGCCTTTTGCTGCACCCTTTGGGATCAGTTAATGTCACCTCATCCAGTTACCCGGACAGCATCTGCTGTAACGTGGGTCATAGACACTAAGGTTCAGTGAAGTTCTGCTGTGATGGGCAGTATCATAGGCAGAGTTCACAACCCATACATCAGATGCTCTGGTCTTTCAAGTGATACCGCTATTCAGAGCCTTGCAGACTGCCTAAATAAACATATGTAAGAGTTTAAATTCAATCTCTCCCTTGCCCTGTCCCCTGTAAAACTCTTTGATGACTAAGCCCATTAGGGGAGGAGCAAATCTCTTTTGAAATGTCACAGCTGATCTCTTCTGACCTTATCAAAGTGCAGGATCAATACACTGACCCATTCGGAGTAGAAAACCTGAAGCAAAAGCCAGAGAGAAGCAATTACAGCAGAATTTCAAGAATGAGAGGAGAGGAGGGGGAAGAAATACCCTGTTACGTCTCTGGAGAGTGAAAACCAAATGAGCCAAAAGTAACCATGATGCTTAGAATTATCATATACATAATTAGTATTTGATAAAGCAGGAAATAAAACATAACATCCATTCATCATGCTGACAGCTGCAGGAACATATTGCAGGCTCTCACGTGTTAGCGGTGTGTGTGCGTTAGTGCCTGTGGCATTGCAGGTACTAATCCACACCACCAGCTCAGGGAGCCAAACATACCGTGCGCTTTGCAGGATGCTGGCAGCACATCTCAGGGTCTGGATCTGAGCGTGGAAGGCATGATCACATGTTCCTGACTGCCTGGATTCAAAGGATGGAGAGGCATCAGTAAAAGCCTTGATAGCAGCCAAGGTGCTTCCAGCAAGTCTATGAACTTCAGGCATGCAGGGATGTTCAGGCATCCTAGAAAGCTAAACCAAATTTCCTGACACCTGGAGCTTGGCCAACTCCACCATCTCATGATTGCAGCAGTCCCTGACATGGTTTTGAGTTGGGCTAATTATCACCAGTTTGATCAACAGCTTGTTCCATCTTGAGAAATGGCAAGGCCTTTTCAAATAACCTGCAGACAGCAGAAGTACGAACAGGGGCCAGGGAATAGTTATGGGTACCCAAATATATGCAGCCAAAGGTTTTATGGTCAGACACAACCCATTTCCCTGGCACCTATAAACCATAAAGCAGCACCTCCACCATCCCAAGGTGGTGGCCAAGGCCCCATGATTCTTCATAAGACGGAGAAGTATTTTCAGATAAACTCATCATTAAACTTCCCATTAGGAGGCCAGTCAGCAGGGTAGAGAACCCAGGTCAAAGAGTAGCTATGATTCCCATGGAGAGGAGTTGACATAGAAGAAGTAGGTGACATAGAAAACACTGAACAAAATCAGAGAGGGGGATTGAAAGACATATAATTTTTAGGACCGCAGACTCTGTCTAAAGCAGGTCTCTCTACAAAGCTTTGCCCAAATGAGGGAGGTTTTTTTCTTCCTTTCATGAGTGTGTTACCTTTCCTCAGAAGGGCGAACATGAGCCATTTACAAGCAACTCAGCAACAAAACAGGAAGATATAAACTTCTGCCTCGCCTGACAAAAATAGCCAAGTGCCTGATGGCAAAGCCACACACCCATCCCTGCTCTGCCTGGCTGGAACGGAGCTGTGCCACAGGCTCCCGCGGCACATGCTGCTCGCCAGATTGCTGACTTGGTATAGGTCCCTGTCCATCTGTCGAGGCAGAATTATTCCACTTGAAAAACACTAAAAAAATTCCCTGGAGTACTGCAACTGTCCCAGTTCTCACGTGAACCATCTCACCATCAACCGCAAGCTGCTCTGAGGAATGGGAAGAGCTTCGGTCAAAGCCCTTCTCCTCATTCCCACCCTTTTTATTCACAGATAGAGCCACCACCTCTAACTTCATCAACCCTTTTTTTATGGCTGTTTCCTTATAAACCTGCTAACCCAACATAAGGCAGGATCCTCAGCTCTCTGCCTGACCATCTTTATCCAGCAGAGAAAGAGCACCACGAACGGTCTCCTTTGAAGGTTATCAAAAAAGCAATCAAAGAAAGTCTCTGCTGTCCTGGGAAATTTTCTATGCACTGGGAGTCTCATCAAACCAGGGGAAAGAAAGCAATAGCAAATTTAACAGTGCCATCCCTAGCAGACACAGATGGCTGCAGTTCCTAAATAAGCATTACATTAGTGCAAAGGAGAGGGAAAAAAAATTAAAGGGAGAAAGGAAAATATAACAGCTGTATCTTAAGCCTGGAGGCTGATGCTAAATCCATGTTTGTAGATGCTTTCAGCACTGGCAATAAAAGTCAAGTTGCTTCCATGTTAAAGGGGCACAGTTGAGTGCTTTATGCACTGTCCTTGACCTGCTAATCATTTGGTGGGAATACCCTCCAGCTGCCTGTCAGTCTGAGGCACCTGCAGCAGAACAGGAGGAGACAGGGGCAGAGAGGGAGAGCAGTGGGGAAAAGCATTAATATTTAAAGCAGTACTTTGCACTGCTGTGAATGGAGTTCTGCTTAATAAAAAAATAAATTAAAGAAATCAATAGCACGCCATGGCCTGCACTGCACTGACAGAAAGATCATTCGCCCCTTCGTCACTGCTGGCAAGCTAAGGCCACAGCTCAGACACTTTCCCCAGCACACGTGCTGTAATCCTGCCGGGCAGACAAAAAAGAGGTAAAAGAATTGAGGGCCCTAGACTTGAAATGTTGACCCCTCCAAAGAGCAGTGCCTCACTCTGGAGCAAACAGGGAACTCAGGCAGGGTTCAGGGAAAGCTCTGCTCTCAGCCCAGGGATGCTGGAGATTTTTATCCACAGTCTGGAAGGGAAAACGTGAGGTTGATGCCAGCAAAGATCACAGTTGACACAAATATTGGAGGAGCAGTAAATGCCGGCATGAATGGGTTGGTTACAGTAGGCAAGCTGTGTTGGCAGATAGGCAGGCTAAAAGTGGCCTTTAAAATACCCATGTGCCAGACTGGGCTTGAGAAACAAAAGAGTGAGTGCGTTTTAAAGTGCAGGCAGCTTGAGGAGATCTTCCTGGGTCAAGAGCATAACCCCATTCCTGGAGGTACAAAAAGAATGCAATAAGGAAGGAGTTCTTCCAATACCATGCAAGACTGGCACCATGGTCCTGAATCAACCTGGTCTCCATGCTTGTGACCACATCCAATGTGCAGCAAATTCAGCCAAGCACTTGAGAGAAGCATTTTCCTGAGTGAGCATCTATCCTACAGATGGATGCAGCTCACAGGCAGCTCCTCTGCAATGCACCTGGTCTTCATAAACAGAGGCAACTTAAATCACTTAGGGTCCTGAAACACAGAGCTCAAATGACACATGTGTTGGCCTTCAGGGGATGAGGTTTCTTGCAATCCCACACATCTGGTTTTCTCCTCCTCTGCTTTGTAGAAGCAACCAGCAAGGTTTCATTTCTGCTAATGTTTCCATTAGTTTATGACAAAGTGCAAAATTTTCCATCTCTACTGTGTCAGAGCTGTGGTACCTTCTGTCTCTTGTTGACCTGGTCAGCATTATTTATCAATTGCCCTCTGTGACTATCCCCATAGCTCACAAACATTGAAGCATTATTATATTTTGCTGTGATATTCTCTATAGTAGCTACACTCATTACTTATCAGCCTTTGGGTTTGCTCATAGAGCACAAGTCTTAAGGCTGAGTAGTGAAAAGGATGGCATGTGGGCAAGGTTTGGCTGCTTTTACCAGAACTGCTTGGGGATTTTCCATCAGGAGAATGCTGATTTCTTGCAAAAAAATACCAACATGTATTTGCCAATACCAACATGCATGCCAATACCAACATGTTCTTGTTTCCAAACAAAAAAATTACCTGAAAGTTTAGATAACATCAAAACATCGTGTTTCCTGAATATGAGGGCATATAATACTTTGATTTTCATTCTAAAGCAACTTTTCACTTGGAAGTGATATATATACACCCATTGATTTTAAATGCCAAAATCAACTCAAACTATGTAACAAATTTTTAAATAGTTTCACAAGGACATTCTTGAACAAAAACTGTATTTAAATTAAATGCCAGAATTTTGCCAGGAAATAGAAAATACATTTCTTGTTCAGCTCTAGACATGAGCATAACGCCTTGATAAGCTTTAATATAACTGAGAGAACACACTGGGCTAACATGGGCAGCTGTAAAAATGCAGGCTGAGCTGGGAGAGCAAGGAGACAGAAGGACGAGCTGAGAGCAATGCTGTAGGTCAGGGAAATGTGAATTTGTGATGCCAGGTGGGGTACCTGCACATGGGCCAGCTTTCAGAGAGTCTGGGGATGCGAATGGAGAAGCTGCCAAAGAAGGATATTTCAGAGCATTCACTTCAAGGGCAAACCACAGAATCATTTTCAATTGCATCAATTAGTGGAAAAAAACCCAAACCAAAACAAACCAAATTTCCTTCTCTCCAAAGCAGACTCCCTGATGTGCCAATTCTGAGTGCCATAGTGGTGTTCTTGGTGGCCTCAAGGAGGAAACTGGGAAGCATCATCTCTGTCTGCCCAAGCCACTCTGAACCCTGGTCATCAGAGAAAGTGGATCAGTGTTGAGTGGATGGCTGAGATAAAAGGCATAGCCATGCTCTAAAGCACATTAATTGCTTATTAATTACCCCATTAATCATGGTGACACCTTTGTCTGCATTCCCAGTAACACACTTGCAGTTAGCTGGGATTGTTACACTGCTTTGTGCAAACTGACATAGCTTTGCTGCCTCCTTCCACGCCCTCCTGGATCCCAAAGGGTGAAAAGCAAACCCCAAAACCCCCACAGCTTAACAAGCATCCCATTGGTAGCATGGCAGTCTGTGACCCAGTGCAGGCAGTTTGGAAACATGTCCCCTCAATGGCAATGGGCAGGACAAGAAAACACAGATGACAGGGTACTCATGGGACAATGATGAGCTGAAGTTCTCAAAAGTTTGAGATCCAGGTTACAATTTGCAAAGCATCACCTTGTGGAGCCCATCCAGGGCTCTGCTGCAGCTTCCCACAGGCAACTGCAAGTTCCCATTAATTCACATAGAACTGTAAACCAATCACCACAGAAAATTTCTGTTCCATCACTAGTGCTCTTTCTTTATTTTTTTATTTATAGCACTCTCTGATTTCCAGCAACTTTTTTATTATAAAAAAATTATTTTCTTTGTCTGAAAATTGATATAAAAAGAAATCCATCTCTCAGCCGTCGTTGCTCTTAATGATGTTTACATCAGCAGATGGGGAAAAAATCACTTTTTAAACAGAATTTATTACCCGCTGACCGAAAGCTTTACCATATATCACTGTGGTTTCAGAAAGTTAGTTTCCACAGCAACATGATGTAACTCTCCACCGTGTCTGTGAGCTGCTGATGTTAACTCTTCCAGCTCCTAGCCTGATTCTTGTGAAGGGGTATCTTGGCCACATGGCAGTCACTAGGAGATCTCAAAGTTGGTTAGGATGGGGGAGTTCATGCTCAGGAGCCCTGTGAGGATAAGGCCATCTTTAAATTCCCTCATTTAATGAGACAACAAGTGGCAGCTTCAAGCAACAGTGAAAGACTGCAGGTATCCTAGGCAAAAGGCACAGTTCTGTGCCCACCAGGAGCTCCAGCTGAGTAGAGGAAGGAAGGAAGAAGACAATGGATGAGTAGAGATACTTACCAGTACAGTATGCTTGCCCAGAGGATGGAGTGGCAAAACAATACAGTCATGGGGGTAT
>JBCJKH010023350.1:18256-31473 GCA_039877255.1 Loriculus beryllinus | reverse complement strand
TAACATCACCAGACCTGCAACCATCCAGCTGGTTGCTATTGCTTTCCAACAGCTGGCAAAGATGGCAGGGGCACAAATGCCTGGCCAGGGCATCTCGCAGCACCTCTGCACTTTACACATTCCACCAGTCTTTCAAATACTGTTGCAACACATTTCTAGTTAATAAGATATTTTAATTAGTAAATTTAACCAGGAAAATGGAGAAGGGGGCACATGGATTTGATTTATGGTTAGCATGATAGGACAGAGTCATATCAATGAGACAATTATTTGCATGTGACACCAAGGGACAAGGGATATCCACTCAGGAATCCAGGATTTGGGTTTGGGTTTTTATTCCCCTGAGGGACATAAATTAGTCCAAGACTGCTAACGACAAAGACCACAGACTGAAACATTCTCAAGTCCCTTAACACTTCAAACTCTATGTTCAACTGTCAAGAAATATAAAGTAGTGTCGGTGGTGACAAACTATACCAAACTTTGAAAACCAGCACAGAAACAGGCATGCTGATCTGCACTGCCTTGGGTATCACTAACTTCTTATACATTCTTATTTGTCAGTCAGAGCATAAAAGCTGCGTAACCTGCCTGAAATTCAGTTTCTGGTGGGCAAACAAACCCCAGCTGCTCTGTGCTCAGATTGGCTGAGAGTAACAGGATGAAGAAACATCTAAACAATATGGTCCATGTAAATATTTGATCTGCCAGTTATCTAATAGCAAGAGTAGCCCAGAGTCCAAATTTCTTACTTTCTGCCAAAGAAGAGCATTTGGGGTTAGGGTTTTCATGATGCCAGGGGCTTTGCTGTATAAATCCTGCCAATATGCTATTTGGCACATAACAACAATTAGTTTCTGATTCTGCATACGCACAGGGCATGGGCATGTTTGCACTGTTCAAAGGCATCAGAGTCACGTTCCTCTAGTTAGATGTGGTCCTCAGTATTCACTATTGTTATTCCCCTTATTATTAGCACCCAAACTAGGAAGCAGAAGTCTAGGTTGTATTATCTGTAGACAGACACACTGGAGATTTTACTGTTCATGTGCAGTATGCAGAAGTCATGTTGGGTCTCTTATCCCACAAAAAAAAAAAAAAAAAAAGGATGCATCCCTAACACAACAATTGCTTCAAGTCCCTGACTAAAACCCGGAAAAGAGCAGAGTGCCAGGATGATGTTTGTCAAACAATTTGTTTCCATCAGCTCACAGTGGGGTCCTGCTATTCATGGGCACAACTTACCAAAGCGAGCAACTCAGTCAGACACTGACTTGTGGCTCAAGGACATGCACATTTCATGTATCAGCTTTTAAGTTACTGTTTTGCTTTGTCTCAGCTGAGCACACTTGCTTTGCTTATTAACAATAGCAATTTCCAGAGACCCTTCCAAAATGCCTCTGACCAGTATGCACAAGCAAAGTAAGAGCAAATCAAGGAATCCTCAATCGTTGGACTGTCAGATTTTATGTCCTAGTGGGACCTGGAAGATCTAAGTGCCTAAGAGTGACACTGAGGGATTCTCCCACACTGTTCTGCCATGCTATCACAAGTGCTGCTTTGTTTCTCTCTTTGTTTGAAAGAAAATGCCTCATATAAAGTCCACTTCACAGGTTATTTAGAACAATGCTACATTATGCTGTGCTTTCTACTTTAATTTTTGTGTTCTGTTTTCTTTTAATGGTTGGTTAATGGAGGAGAGGTCTCCAAGCATACTGATAGGAGATGACAAGACTACTGCAGCACCATCAGAATAAATGAAAATCAATAGGTTTTCTGCTGGTGTTGGCTGTAAAAGAGAGCAAAGCTACTTATCAAGTCTGACAAAGGATCCAGAACTGCAGGATCATCACAGGCACTACAGCAAAAAGAAGAGGAAAAAATATAAGAAATACTAAATAGGGAATCAAGTTTGGTACAGCAAGATCACTAACATATAAACTTGTTTCAATACATAATAGCTGAGGAGAGCATGACAGGAACACCAGGAGATACAACTTTTACTTAAGGTCCTCCAGGTATTTTACTTCATTGATTCCTTATGAATTACATCTTGGATCAACTTTCAGTAGTTGATGTTATCCCCATTTAAAGGATGAAAATTGTTTCATTTACAGAAATTTAAAACAGTTTCTTCCGGATCATGTATGGGCAGTCAGTGGCAGAGCTGGAAGTGGAACTTCTTGGGTCTCCTGCTTCCGATCTCCCACTTCTCATTTTTAGAGTTCCCATAGCAATGGCATTATGAGGTCCACTCAAGGGTCTTACTGAAAAGAGTTTATAATCAGATTTGCTACCAACTCCAATGGCATCTCACATGGGATGCTATCAAATCTTAGTGCAGGATCAAGCTTAGAAATCTAATGATTTACACTCTGCTCACCACTATGACATTTGATTTTAATGTTACCTGAAGCCAAACCTTCCTTCAGTTGGACTGGGTTCCTTTACTAATCTTTACACACTTGTTAGAAAAATGAAATTAAAAAGGGATAACACATAATGTACATAAATCTATAAAAGTAACAGTGAAACAGTACGCAGCTTTTAAAGAGAAGCTGAAGAGACAAAGAGAACTGAAGATGCCAGAAAATCTTGAAAAACGTTAGGAAATCAACTCTCTGCATACACACAGCAATCACTACACTGGCTAGCCAACAGCTCTATAACCTCCAGTTTCAGTTAATTGCTCATAAGTGTGCAAACTTCAAAATTTCTGGGATCAACTTTCCTTCATTTGGCAGCTGGCTGTTGGAGATTTCTGCCAAACTAAGAGGAAATTCCTCAAGCTTAGTGAACTTCTCAGTGACACTACACCACTTGCATAGAGCAGCAAGGGCAAAGTACACCTCTCTCCCCAACCACAGCAGCTAGATGAGGCTATGCGGTACTGCAGGTCAAACCTTAACAGTGTACATTAGCTCTGTCTTGGGTTTTGTATTCCAGCAGCCAGGCCAAAGCGTGGATGACTGCCTTCTTCTTGCTAATGCTGAAGCTGTCCTTCGGCCTACTAGTAGACTGTTTCTGAAATGGAGATATCAGGAACCTACACTCCCTCTGTGCATCTTTTATCTGAAGTGACTGCTATGGGGAACACAAGGAGTTGTTAGCGTTTATTGCTCTGTCACAGGGTAATAGCTCCCAGTTTTCTCAGAGCATCCAGGCAGAAAAGTCTATGTCTGGAGCGGCAGTGCCAAGGGAAACCACCCTCTGAAGCCATTCTTGAGGTCTGCAGTCTTTTCAGCATCACTGGGGAGTTTGCATAGGGAAGGCAGACATCCAGACTGAACAAAGAGGAAGACTTTGGTGGGAGGTTCTGTCAGAGCTCCGATTTTCATAGCAAAAGAGTCAATGTCTTAGGAAAGGAAGGAGGAATGTATTTAGCAGTATTTACAAATATACATAAAACAACATATTCAGGTCCTTATGAAACAATTCGTACCAAAACTAGCTTATTTGTAACTCCTCTGAGGTAGAGAGGAAGAGTTTACTATAAACAGGATGTCTTTTACATAATTCAGAATACTCTCTAGTACTACCAATACTAGAACATAGTATATGCTGCTGTAGAAGCTCGGAGAGAGTACTAAATATGGGAGAATTGAAAAGCGAGATCATAATTAATGAGCATTGATTTCCTTTGAGAAGTGTTGGTATGGCTCCTAAATTAAGCAACAGCAAGAGAAGCAGATAAGAAGGACTTAAGTTGCATTAAGTTCAAATCCCAGGACTGCTGATGTATTTGGGTAGAAAATGAAATGCAAGTCTGGGGAGTGCACCCATTAAAAAGAGGTTCTTAAGCTCACACGGACTTTTTGCAAGTGTCCCTCTGTGTAGGGGTGGACAGTCTTCTGGGGAAGGCACCGATCAGAGGAACAAAGTTTGGCCTTTCAGAGAGACATTCCCCACTCATTTTCCAGCTTCCTGTAGGCTGGGAGAAGAAAGTGACCATTTCCAGGTCACCCTGGCACAATCACACCCCTTCCACAGAGTTTGGATGAGGCAGCACAGGGAAAGCTGAGTATCAGGCTAAAAACAAAGATCTCAATTTTTCCATGTGGGACAGCTACTGGGCACTACCCAAGTCCTCCATTTTACCTCCCACCACTACTTCTGTGTGCAGCTACACCACCAAACAGTGCAAAGTGAGCACCATGACTTCTTCTCCCACTCTGGTTTAATTGATCAAACCCTGCAGACCAGTGCATTCTCACCCCCAAAATATGGTGCTGAAAGCTTCCATCTGCCTTGCTCTCAGTGCCCTCTTCAGTCAAGTTGCCTGGCTGGTGCCGGCAGACACTGCTCTCTGCAAATTGAGGGGAGCGTCACTTTATCTATTGTTAGTCCACCTGCAAAGAGCCGATGACCTGCAGTAAGGCAGATTAACTTCCTCTAGGAAAAACTTCCTCTCCCCACCACACCACAAGGAATTAATTGCTTGCATATTTAAACACCCTTGCCTCGCTAAAATTTCATGATGGAGCCGGGGACAGAGCAAATGTCGGGGTGCATAACCAATGGCATTGTCAGTCGTGATTAATCAGCATCTCTACCAGGCTGGTGCCCAATTAGAATTTACCATAATAAGGAGGTGACAGCCGGCGTTGCTAAGCGACCGCTGTCTATAGAGCTGGGAGAGCCAGACACATTTAGATGTTACTGTGGATTTCGACAGCGGCATGTCAAAACAACACAAGCGTCTGCCCAGTGGAAAATTTTACAGCCCAGGACTGGGCACTGGAGTGATGCATGGTTCCCTTTCAGAATAAAATACATAAATAGGTGGGCTTTTGTTGTGGTTTTGGTTTCTCCTTAATTTTTCCCCTTGAAAGAAGACTTTAACCAGTCAATCATTTATTTGCATTTAATTAAGAGATATCATGTCACTGGAATAGGACCTTGTTATTGGGAAATAGGTTCCCATGGCTAAGTAAATGCTGAGACATTTATAGGAAATTGCAGCAGGTCAGCATGGAGACATTTATTTTCAGTCAGAGGTATTTATCTGGCAATGACATTTTGTTCCAGTGACTTATTTTATTATATGAAAGGATTAAAGAATTAAGAGGAGGGGGGGAGAAGATGGAGAAATGAAAACAGACTGACAGCAGTTCCTGTGTTAACGTGAGAGCTGCTGACTCTGCAGATCACAAAAAGCTATGTTCCAACTGGGAGCAATAACCTTTCTCATACTTTAGCTTACTCCTAGCAGGGCAGGGAGGAGGAAGGTATAAGGGTCCTTTTTGAGTTTGCTACGTTTTTATGGGCTACCTAGTTTATATAAAGACACAGGATCAAATCAGATGATCTATTCTGATTTTCAGCAGTCTAAAACATGAATCACACTGTACGTATACTCCATTGCACGTGCTCTTCATGTCTAAATAAACTGGTACAAAATAAGCAGGTTTTACCTATCCTTAATATGGACCTATATAAAATATATGCCTTCACAAAAGAAGATGATTATGTCTTACAATTTATGAAAGCAGCATGGTCTACACCTTACCTCTTTCAGTTTGGTATCGCTGAAGGCTGGGGTCAGGAGGCTCCGCACATACTTCCATCTGTCATCACGAAGACAAAGGATGCTGTCAAGCATTGGCTTGGAAATCAAATTTGGCTTCTAAGTCAAAAAAAACATGATTCAGTTTTAACACAAATGCAACTGGTGCTACTCAAGACTTTGGAGGCTGGAAAGATTGGCCATGAATGGCGCTGCACTGTTGTCCCATGACAAGACAAGTTCAAATCAATCTCAAGCACCAAACTAAACAAGGATGAGGCTGAAGAATATTTCCCTTTTGCTGCATGCATTTCCTCTTGGCCTTGTAAAAGCCCTGGGCCAGTCCAGTAACTGTTTGCTCTGACTGTTCTGGTTCTGCCATTGCTAGTGTTCTCCTGTGACTGCCAGTTCTCCTTCGCTGAACCCTGGCTTCTTTCCTCCCTTTCTAAGGTGACTAGCAAGAGGACCTGTCAACACTCCCTCCCTGTACGACATGAGTGCCAACGCACCACACATGGGTGTCAATGGGGGGACATGATTTCTGGTGACAGCTGGTATGTCAAACTGTTACATGCATTTTAAAAGTCTTCAGAAAATATGTTGATTAGAGAGCAAGTCCCAGGCCTTAATCTGTCTATAAAGAACACTCTCACTAAGAAGTTGTGGCCTGGAACCCTTATAACTTCAGTAGTCGGTCAAACATAGTAATTTAAAGTACTGCCCCTTGGAGTTCTGTACCAAAATGCCTGCTATGGATTTGCTAAATTTTAATCTATCTTCCCCCCTCCCAAGGTATCCCTATCCAGAGAACTCACCAAGAAGTAAGAGGGTAAAAAAGATGGAAGAGAAAGCATGTCAGAAAACAACACAATTACGGCCAGAATAGGCATCAGAAGTTGCCCATCCTCACAGCAGAATCTACCACAATATATATTATTGCCAGAGGATTTCCCAATTGCTCTTGAAGACCTCCAACAATGGAAATTCAATAACCTCCCCAGCTAAACTCTTCCAGTGCTGGACTACTCTTTCCTTAGTAGTACCATTTCTCTGGCTGGAACTTACGGTCTTTAGTCTTTGTGCTATTACAGGCACAGAAAACAGGTAATTCTCTCCCTCTTCCCAGCAGCCCATGTGTACTAATTATATTGCTGCCATCTGCCCCAAATAACACCAATTCACTCAATATATACTTATGTTACCTGGACTGGTAATGTATTACTTATGTTACAGTCATGTTACCTGGACTGGTTATTCAGCTTTGTTGCCATCCCTCTGCATAATCTTGTTGATTTACATCTTTCTCAAGGTACAGTCCCTTTGACTTGACATGGTACTCCAAGCACAGATGAATTTTTTTCCATGAGTTCCACAGACTATATTTGTTTCTATTCACCCTGGAATATGCACACCACAGCATGACGATGTCAACTCGTACTGGCTTGTGGTTCCCTGCAAGTCGCAGACTTCTTTTCTGAATAATTACTCCCATGGAATTTATTCCCTAGGCTCTATCATTAAAATCGGTTACTTCTAAGAGTCATATATAGAACATGTCATTGTTGAACTGTGACCATTCTTTTTATGATTACTTCTCCAACTAATTAAAATCACTTTAAGTTGTGGCCCTTTCTTTCATAGCATCATTCATCCTTAACAACTCAGTGCCTTCTGCATGAATTATCACACTCAGTGCCATTATCTAACCCAATAACAAAAGTACATAATAGCACTTGCAAAGAAGCCACCTCTGGGATCCTCCCAGCTCCTGCTTGCCTTCCACAGTGAACTGTTCCCAAGCACTTTCCAAGTCATCTTCAGTCAATATTTCAGGCACTCTACAGCAATTTTCTCCAGACAAACCACCCTCAAATTGGTGGGTGGGTGGTGGAAGATGTACACTTTTATAGATATCAAACTGTACAGAGGCACTCATATGCACATGTAAGACCTTCTAGGACCCAGGCCTCTGCCTATTTGCCCAGGGTAGCAGTGGCAGCATAGTCCCCAATGTTATCAGTAGGAGCAGCATCCACTTTACTGGGACAGACCCAAACAAACCAAAGACGCTATGGCCTCCCCAATGCCATCTGTTGACCTCTTTCACTCTCTAACATTTTCTTTCCATCTTTCTTTCGTTACTAGCATACAAGAAAAATTAATCCTTGCCACCTGTTATACACCTGGATACTTTAATCTCATTTTGTGCCTCAAGATGTGTGCTTTTATTGTCCCTACATGCTTTGTTGTTGTTGTTTTTTGGGTTTTTTTACCCTTATTTTTGGAAATCTGACCTACTTCCCACTCTGTAAAAAACACTCTCTTCAGGGGCCATGAAGAGCTGACAGCTTAGCTACACTGGTCTTCTACTGCACTTGCTTAACTTTCCTCCTTATTGGAAGTTTGCACTTAATATCTTTTCTTTAAGGAACTGCCAGCTCTCCTTAACACCTTTTTCCTTTACACTTGCCAGAATTTCACCACACTGCATAAGCTTATAAAATGCAGAAGCCTATTTTATACTGCAAACAGGCTAATGGGACAGTTTTACTTCTCAGCAACACCACCCAGTGCAGTAAACGAATGTCACTCAGCTGACACTACAGACCAGTTTTGAGCAAAGGTGAGCTGTTTTCAAGTAGAAGAGTGCATATCAGCATATTATGCTGGAGAAAGAGACTGACTCAGGTACTCTGATCAGATGACTACGGTAAGATAGAATACGGGCACATTTTAAAGTTAGACTTAGACTGTCCTATTTCATGCAATAACAGGGAAAACTTGGGACATGCTGTCAAAGCTGTTGGTTTGGACTGTTTTCTCTGAGTATCCTTTTAAAATAAATGATCAGTTTTCTAACTTCTCAGCACGTATCTGTTCTGAGAATCAGAAGTGCCACTATAGAGATCATCAGTCACTGAAACACTGCTTCATTTGTTAGATATTCAAACGCATAGTAGAATCAGAAGAAAGAGGCTCTGGACAACTGGAAATGAGGATCATCCTTGAAAAAAGTACTGTTTGCTAGCCTCTGATCCACAGTTTTTATGTGCTGGTAGGGAAGCCATTTACACTAAATCTTGAGCTGGTCACAAAGTAAGTATTCCTTACATCTTTGGTCTTCTGTTTCAAGCACTGAGGCCCAGATTGCAGAGGTCTTGAGCACTAATGCCACTGAAATCAACAAGAGGGAAGGTGCCTTGATCACACAAAATGAATTATTCCAAGAAATTGGGTCATTGAATGGGGTCCCCAAATTAGCAAATGTTCTCAGAGCTGTGCTTCAACCACCAGCCTTCACACCTGATTTATAACATGGAGATATCACATCACCTCCTCAGAACTGCTAATGATACATTACCATTTCTGAGGCACTCAGAAAATATAGAGAAAGAGCAGAATCATATTTCGCCACAAAGAAATGACTTATTTTGTCTTCCAAGAAAAGTTTGAATAGTGTGCTGAAAAGATAAAAAGGAAAAAAATATAGAGCAACACTTGGAAAACTATTTTGTATCCATTCCTAAATTGAAGGCTGCCCAATCTGTGAACTCTTTAAGATAAATCTCCTCTGGAAGACAAGACTCCACTTAGATAATAACAGATGCGATATAAATCGGACTGCATTTGCCTTGAAAGCAAAATCCCTTCCTAAAACCAAACATTCATCCTAAAAAATGCTCCTAATTGCATAAAGACATGTAGCATAAAAGGTATATAGCTCATTGACAGAGAGGGGCCCAGTTACTGAACAAAAAGTCCATTAACTCTAATGATATAACTACAATGCTAACCATAGCATTGCCTTTTTAGCAGTCTACCCTATATCAATAATGATCCCTTAACATATTTTGGGTTGTCTACTGTTATATACATATAAATGCTGTGAGGAAGGAAAGGCAATTTTGGCCCTAAATTATTTTACTTTGTCTCTTTAAGCTAGGTACAGAAGAACATGTTTGTGCTTACTGGAATAGCATCAGCTTGACTGTGCATGGCAGATTTCATTTATCAGGTTTTCCTTATCATTTCTGCAAACACTTTCTTCCTAATTGCATAACATATGTCACAGGTTCATATAGCAGGAATGAAAATGGATTTGGTATGAGAATAAGCCTGAAGTGTCTTAGTGAAAGATGAAGTGTCACCTCTCTCTGAATGAACAAAGTACTAGCTGTGTCTGAGAATTATTTAGCCTATAAAAATCACTAAAAAAATTACCGTGGGAGACAGCTTTAATATTTTCAGCGGTGGGATTTTGTTTTTTTGGGCAGGGAATGAGGTTGCTTTTAAGTCAAACGCAATCAGACTCATATTCCATCTAGCATTATCTAAATACTCAACAACTGCCCTGCTCTTCCTTCCGCGTAATCAACCATTTCTGGCCACGGTACAGTAATGCTGCATGAAAACTACCAGCAGCATGGCGATCTGCTGCAGCATACCTGCAAGTGCTACTGAGTTCCCACAATCACAGACAAGACATCAGAAACAACAAAGAAAATTGGAGGAATTTGCTTCCAAACAAATCCCTTAGAATGCCAGTGCTTTTAAAACAGAAAACAAAATAACATTTGCAAATGAGCAGCATCTTTGAACTTGATGCAAGAATTTCCTCCTTTTCAAGCTATTTCTTATGCTGATCCTTCAGACACAGTTATCAGTTTGTTTGTTCCTGAGTCAATTTTGCTCACTGTGTATTACTGAATAATTCAGGGAAGTGACTCCTCTGGATCTGAGGCCACGTGGTACAGAACACCTCCTGAGGCTACATCACTTTCCCAAAGAGAATGGCCACATCCAAATGCTTTGTGGTACATGTGCATCTACTGAACTGTGCAAAGACCATGCCTGAGGGATCAATGAAAGGCAAAACCATGTCAAGAAGCATATCAATATGGACATCTGTAGGACCTACTCATGCACTAATATCCTGTCTCTGGGTTGGAACAAGATGACGTTTAAGGTCCCTTCCAATCTAAACCGTTCTGTGGTAACTGCAGCTTTGTGGGACTCATAAGTCATTTGCTCCTTTTATGAGTTTGTCACTAGCAGGCTAGGCTGAATCAGTCAGCAATCACTGCCTGGAGCAGGAGGAAGGGTAGCGGCAACACAATTGCTACCTCAGAAAACTTCTCTTCTCCCTTTGGTAAAAAAATGAGATGAAGGTTTGCAACCAGCAGAATAAATTTAATGCAGCCATTAACTCTTAAAATATCCTGCACAGGTGAATCTTCAAAGAACCTAAAGGGCACCTCTAAAGACCTTTTATAAACCTACTAGCTCTGAAACCTACAAGCTCTGAAACCTACAGTATAAACCATTCACCTCCATAGAACTAGCTGTTAATCTGCTCCACATGCTTTGACAAAACAGCAAGAAATGAAACTCTATAAAACAGGATTTCATAAATTTTGTTATCTTAAACTTAGACAATCATAACCTAGTGCTAACAAAACCAATCAAAAGAGACTTATTTCTGCTGGAGCTAACCCTCAGCACTGAAAGCCTGATGAGATGCAAACAATGAACTAGGCTCTAGAGCACCCAAACACCAAACCCTAATAGTAACTCCAAAACTTTCTGGCATTGGTAATACCCAGCAAACACCATTTGCCTTCATGGAAGTCCATAGCTTTCTCATAGCCCTGCAGGCATTGCAGGATCCAGCTTTAACTGTAATCCCATACCTATGCTTCCCCTGAACTCCTGCTCTAGTGTTCACCCTACAACCCACGTTAATGTGCATCATTCACTCTTCTCACCTCCCACCTTTCTTCTGTACCCATGGACACTGCAGTATCCAGAGTAAAGTCTAGCTTTGTATTCCCTCCACCTCCACCCCTTACCCTCTTTGGGTATATTTTTGGTGTACATTCCCAATGCAAGGTGTCACCCTTCTCCAAGCCCTTGTGAATGCCATGAAGTTCTATGTGGAACAAGTCTAGGCTTTCTCTCCCTGGGTAAGCTCCAGAACTGATAAGCAGGCAGCAACACTGGCACATCAGTGGGTTATTCCATTTATAACCTTATTTTCCAAGAGAGTTGCTGTTCTTCTCGTGCTAAAAACACACCTCTAATTACATATTGCCACTATGCTTAACAAATTTTAGTTTTAAACTGAATTTAATGAAATGAAAGTTAACGAAAAAAACAGAGATAAAGTTTGTATCATGACGACAAGACTCTATCCCTACACCTCAGACAGGAATTATTTGTAAACTCTTTTTACATGATCACTTGGCTCTGCCCTACGTGACTGACAGTCATCACCAACAGTTCAGCCAGCAGGTGGAACCAGTAAGCCCATGGGTTTCCCTCATGGCATTTCATTTAGGCAGTGGCATGACACTTACAGATCACCACAATCTTTCCTATTAAAAAAAGTTAGAGAAAAAAAGCCCTTGAGCTATCTGAAGGAATACATCTTACTAAACCTGCAGTATGTTGATCATGATCATTTACTAAACCATTAAAAACCTGTAGAAAGTTGATGATGAAAGTGGGAAGTGAGAAAATGCATCCATATATTAGTTTTAAAAATTCCCTGTTGGTATACTGATACAGTATATTTCTTCAAAGTTGACTGGTGTTCTGTAAGAGGAAAAGTCATGCTCAGCTCTTCCTGCATTCATGACATTCAAAGACATGTGCAGTGGCTTCTCTTTGAACCATGAGAGCACTGTGCTGCATGTCATTAAAAACAAACCAGAGTTCATTTAGATTGTATAACCCGTAGTTTATTATTATTTCCACCTTGCTTACACAGATGTTGTAGCCACATCACTTCAAAATTTTTCTCTTCGTTATCTATTTTATTAAGATTTGAGTTTCTCCTTGGTCATTAAGATACTTCAAAAGAATGCTACAAGGTAGAATTGGTTTCAGTGATTATAGTAATTGTCTTCCACTCTACTATGCAGATCAGACTATACAAAAAGGCGTCTTCAAGCCCATTCTTTTGTTGTCAAGTCAAGATTTTCAGCAACTGACTAACTGCTACTGTTCATCATTACTCATTGGAAAAATGGCACAGCCAACACCAGCTTACAAGTAAATACTGGCTTTTTTTCCTCCCTGTGGTGAGAAGCCTGGAAACATCTGTTCTTGTCTTCACAAACATTCTCTTAAGTCATGGTTTTGTCAATAGAAACCAAAGCAAGTCATTGCAATGAGGTAAATATAACCATTAATAAATGCTAAAATAAACACATATGGCCTCCTGCAGTCTGACCCAGACTGATGCAAGTCACACATCGTTCCACTTGTTGGTGTAAGCAAGATCAAAATTAAGTGCACTCTAGTTCGCATATGGCAGTCAGTTTGCATATTTGGGACCAAACAATCAACACAAAATAAAAAGTATTTACTGTTAATTAATTAGGAGTTTTGGTACTAAATTCAGGTTATACTAGAGAACCTGTGCTCTACACAAAATTTCTGCTGTGCTGAGCAGCAGTTTTTAAACACAATGCTTAAATCTACTTTTTAGCTGATGTAACTGGACTTTTTAATATCAGATAAAGTCATAAGACTATAAGAGCTTTTCTGTTTATGTACACTCTTCCTAAAGGAAAGGTTTAGGACCAGCAGGTTCCTTTTACAGATCATAGAGATAATTTGGAGAAAAACAGTCCCAAATAACTTTTGCTACAGATGTTTGTTGTTTTTTTTTTTTTACAGATCCTATGCTTTCAAACACTGGTGTACA
>JBCJKH010023350.1:0-17511 GCA_039877255.1 Loriculus beryllinus | reverse complement strand
CACTTCCTCTTGTGACTCAAAGGAACATATCTGTTGCTGCTCCATTCTCTTCAGAGCCTGAACCACCATCCAGTTTCAAAGGTACCAGGGAGATCCATTTTCTCTTGAAAGTTCATATTCACAGGTCTTCTAGGTTGGACCTAATATAGGTCCCAAAACTGCTAAGTGCTTTGGCACCAAAGTGCTTCAGTACCAAAGTGCTTCTGACCATGCTTAGAAAAAGAATTACAGGTAGCTGATAAATGTTGGTGTTAAAATCACCAGCTCTAAGGCACTCCCAAGCACAACGCATGGCTGAGCAATCTGTATTTTCAAATTAAGTTCCTCAAGTGGGAGTTAGATGCTTAAGACTTTCTGATCACTAGCAGAGGCAAGCTAGCCCAGTGAATGGGAGGCATAACAAGGGCTTTGTTTAAAAATATTGTATGCAAAACTTTTCTTCGGAGCACAGTATATATGAAAAAATAACACTTTTTCATGTATTTCAGATTTTATTGACAGGTTTGACTTGCTTCACCTAGATGTTGTAATACAGAAATAAAATCATAAACAGGCTTGTCTAAATTAAAATCTCAAAGCACTGAGGAACACTAAAAGTAAACAAGTAGTAAACTATGACCAAAAGCTAAGGGTCTTATCAAAGGGATTCTACCAGTCTTCCAGCTTACCATGTAACACCTAAAAGTTGTAGCTTAATATCTCATTTCCTGTGTGACAACATCCTGATACACAAAATATATTTCAAACTGTCATTTATCTAATTTGAAACAGAACATATGGAATCAGTGCTCCACATCAATGATCTCCAGTACATGCAAAACAACTCAAGGAAAAAGTATTTCACCTTTCTCCCTCCAATGCTGAAATGAAAATTTGAAAATGACATCAAGTAAAAGTTTGCTTGTGAGGATTCCTCATGGTTTTCAAAATGACAAATGCGTTCAAGATGCTATTTAAATCAAACTGCTGGAAGGAAAGGACTATTAAAAATTTAAAACATGGATGCAGTTTCCAGCCCAGAAAAATCAGCCATGGACGGTCAGGTGTTAGGAAGCTATTCTATAGGAAATAAGACTCTGCAGTTGCACTGTTCTTCTGCTCTAAGCATCTGCTGCTAGTCAGAGAGAGCTCCCTAAACAAGTATATCTCTTTTTATGTTAGTTTTCCTTTGAAAAATAGTTCAGAAAGAAAATTCCAGGTCAGCTCTAATGGCAGCACGACAAGCTGTCAACAAATCACATTTGCAACATCCGCTTAACTGAAGAATTTGAACTCCCTGCTTGCTACTTCACAATTGTTCCTAATTACATTAAGTGCATATTTACACATCAGGGAAAAAAAACAAACTTTATGTATGAAGATCTCCACATCGATCTGTCAAAACACTAATGCATTTTCCTGGTAGTAGTAGCTGCTTTCGTTCTTCATTTATTTGTCCCTCAAGAAGAGCTAGGCTGTAAAACTTTGTAAGTAGTTGCATGGCACACTTTCAGGATTTTATCTTCCAAGGTTTCATATTTGTGGTTATTTGTCTGTTTTCAATCAAGTAACAAAATACATTCTAATTTAGCAAAGAATGTCAAAACATGCTTATATGAAATAGCATTTGTTCATTGGACTCTCAGAAATTAATTTGAGCACATCAAGAATTAAATGTTTGCCATAATTTCAACGACAATAAGTCCTGTTGCTTAAGATATTATTACAGGACTTATCATGAGTTCCCTGGAGCTCGCAATTTCAGTTAAACAGCCTTACTTCCCAAACAACCTGTAACCAGTCTGTTCCTCACATAGCTCTCACTTGATTTCTTCAAGGAGAGCAGCTAAAATGCTCCTCTGAGTATCAGCAAGTACCTCGTTCAAAATAGATTAACAGTGTCAGCTACTTTTGCCTTCTCAAACATATTAGGCTTGTAATAGCAAGCAGTGTGGATTATGAAGCGTAAAGCACATCACCATATCCTGTCATTTTAAGAGTTCTAGGATAAGATAAAATTTAAAAACAAGCAAAAAACCCCACAGTTTTGAGCCCACAGCCCAGGGCTCACCAATCCCTTTCTTGCAAAACATACCTCCTTCAGGCAACACAGCATTTGGGGAGCCTGTTTCACCACCCCATTGCCTCAGTTTTACTGCTCTGGCACTATGACATGAAACTAGAGGAACGGGTGAGATACCCTTTCTGCTGCCCATAAAGACAGCACTAACATTTCAAGTGTAGACAGCAAATACACACTAAGACAGAATGGTACTTGGGATTTAGATGGTTTCTATTGAGTGCACAGGGAAGGAGAATGTGTCACCCATGAGACTCAAACACATGCAACTTTTCACTGAGTATTAACCCCACAACAATCAGGCACACAGAGAAAGGCAATGGGGATCTCCAGTGGAAGCTGCCATAGTCCTGCTTCCTGGGACTTCCCACATGAAGGAGAAAAGAGGCCTCACTTTTTAGAAGACCATGCATCAGTGAAATTGAGATCACCTTAATTGCTCACACCTAGCCTTTCTGCAAGTGGTCAGTATTTGTACTTTGAAGTCCAGTTTTACTGGTGGGTGGGAGAGGAGGAAAGGAAGGGGTTGCCATTTCCAACCACAACTGCTGGCTGGTGCAGCACACGCTCCCACATCATTTTGGATCTCCACAGCTGCTTCTCCCACATCTGAGGTCCATGCTGAATCCCTCCCCCCCACCCCCCAGCATCCAACAGCAAAATAAAAGGGATCTTGAAACTGAAGAAAATAATCCCCTGTAACATGTCTAAAACCCTGCTGAAATCTTTACTTAGAATAAATCCTAAGCCCGGGACCATCCTAAATTCTTACAGCCAAAACTGACTGTGCACGGCCAGTGTATAAAAGCTATCATGAGTGTTGAGGGAACAGCTGAAAAAAGTGAGGAAATAAGAGCTGTTCCACTTGACCACTGAGGAGAGAAAAACCAAGTCTGCATCATCAGCAGCTGGGGCTTCCAGAGAACATCTAATCTGACATGGTGAAACACCAGTTAGGGAGGGGAATCTCCCTCTAAAAACTCAAATGAAACATTAAACAAACTAAAACCAGAGATGGTTAGAGAAAGTTAAATAAAGCCACATAGTTGATAGGAACTGGAAATAATGCAAAATTGATTTTTTTTTCCCCAGGCTTTCTGGAAGAAAAGATAGAGAAAAACTCAAATAAAATATTGTGTTTTATATGTTTTTGGAACAAAATAACTTTGCTTTACAAATTGAAACAACTTTGACTTTACATTAGAAGCTGCAACTCAAGACAAAATATACTAATAAACTTTTAATTATCATTTAAGTTTTTAACTTTCCAAAATCAGCCATAACATGAAACTTCTATTTCCCACACATTTCCTAATCAAATCTCAGAAAATATGAAGGACCATATAAATTATATTCTTTTTAAATTCTTTATGCTGACAATATAGCATGACATATATTCCAGTCAATTCTGATTATTTCAGGAGAAAATTAAGAGAGAAAAATCAAACAAAATCAAATTGAAAGGTTTGAAAATCTTAGACTGAGTGCAGCCTTTGTATCCTATGGCATATGCAAAAATGCAATGCAATTCCTTAGTTATGTTATACTGTACTATTCCCCCCACCCCCACCCCGCCCCAGGATCTCTATTTGATTTTGCAAACGTAACACTATTTTCTCTAATAATGTCCTGAAAGTTTTTAATATTATATAGATATATTTTTTTAAAAAAAAAAAAAGAAATCTTTCATGTGAATGAATCAGTCACAAACTCGGGATCCTCAACCTTCAGACATAAAGCTCACATGATAACTTATGGAAGTTAGCGATCTGCAGAGCCCTGTCACCAGAGAGTGATACTAGCAAGTGAGTTTCCTTATTCTTTAATAATTTTTGTTGAGTCTGTGTTTACTGAAATTCTTCAGGGGCTTATAAACTTAAGCAGTTTGGTTAGATTTTCAAAGTGGTTTTATATCCAGTCCTTACACTAGAGGGAAGAAAGCCAAAATCAAATAAAAAGACTGGGTTTATTTTTCCCTGCAAAGGATAAATAACCCTATCCTTTCCTCAAGCTTCTTCTCCAAAACAGTGAGACTATTTTGGCTGAAAAATTCTGAATGGAAAATATTAATTGAAGCAGTTAAAGTTTGATAATCTACTGAAAGGCAAACATTGTCATGAGAGACACTGGGTAACTTTAATTACAGATATCAACCATTGCCTCTGCTACAATACAGCTTTCTTGAACTGATGAAATACCAACATAGTCCTGATGACATAAAAACGTGACTGAAGGTCAACCCCTGGTTAAATTGGAATGTTTCTGAGCCATTGTTAAATTATTTCAAATTATTTTAGGAAAGTTGCATAAAAAGTGCAAGAAAGCAGTTTCAGCTTTATCTAAATGCACACACTGAAAACAGAAAAGGAAATGGGGAAGCTGTCCTTTGCAATTGCCTTGAAAAGGGGAAAAAAAAAAAGAGTATCTTGTGTATCTTCAATTTACAATTAATCAGGCAGAGGGGAACAGTGCAAGGTAGTTCTTGTTTTTACTGCTTATTTCCCCAAACCCTTTTCTGCAAGAGCAAGTGTGAAAGGAAAAGAAGAAGAATTGGACATTATTTCAGTAAACAATGCAGTTATTTTAGTTTCTATTGCTTAAGACAAGTCAGAAGAGAATGGCAGGAGTAAATAATTAACAATGATCAACAATCCTTTTGCTGCAGGATAGCTGTTTCCTGATTCCTATATATATTTATATCTGTTGCTGCTTATGTGTCTGTGGGGCTGAATGGAGCTTCCTCTAGCCATCATCAAGCCTTCAGAAACAGGTGAATCAACATAAAAACAAGCAGTGGCTATGTGTGCTCAGAGTAGGAAGCACTCATTACACTGGAGACTTGGGAATAAAGACATGAATTTTACTCCTCTTTCTTTAAGTGTGGTGAAGTTAACACTGAGGAAAAGTCAGAAGCACTGGCAAGTGCTCTGCAACTTTCCTTGGTCATGATCAGAAGCACTATGCACAGTGCATAATACACTGCAGCATGTTCCTTCCTAAGGCTCAGAGCAGCCAACTATCTGCTATCAACTATTTACAAGAAATGGTGCCAAGATATGCAGTTGCTAGATAAACAAAGAAGACTTTTCACTGGAAAATAAAATAAGACCTACCAATTCATTTTTCACTTGCAATCCATAAGATTTATGGCTGGAACACACTGTCAGGGTAAGGAGCACACCATCTCTAAACACCATTTTCCATGGAAGTTTTACTCTTGAGGAATGAACATTGCATAGTGTACCATCACAAGTGGAAAAACCAGGATGGTATAAATTTTGCTGGAGTTAATTGCTAGGTAATTTTGTAAAGATCAGAAGAGAACTTTCCAGGCTCTGGTCAGAGAACAACTACAAAACCAGCTGCATCAATTTAAGACCCCATCAGCTGTTCACCACCCTGCGTTTTTAGAGATAACCACCATTGAAATGGAGCTGGTGGAGAGCACTTCTGAGCACTCATCATCTGCTTCAGTGCCAAGTCAGCCTGCATAGTTTTGAAAAAGTCTGCATGGATACATAAACTAAGATGGATTAGCTTCTGAGCTGAACCAGATGATGAATGCTCACACAATCCATTTTGGAGGCCTTGCTGTGGGAATGGCAAGTCCAGCTAAGACATCTTAACAAAAGGTTGTCAGCATTGTGCTAGATAAAAATACTGTCTTTATAACAATCATAAATAATCCCAACCTTTTCATATGCTTAAGTTCAAATATAAACATAATGGCAGGTAAATGGATGTAGCTACCTGAAAGAATGACTAAAGAGAGAATTATTACCACTAGTTTTGAGATGACAATACTACTTCAATACTACTTTACTACTTCTAAAAGACTTAAAATGAAGAACAGAAGCTTGCAAGGGTTAGTATAATAATGCCCATATGTATCACTAGCTGTTATTGAAGAGAAATGGACTTACCTTGCACACACACAAGTCCCCATATATAATTCCTATCACATGCAAACCAAAAAGCTCATCAATGATAAGAAGTCACCTGCTTGCATAATCATTAATAGAAAGAATGCAAAAGTGGTAGTGGGAAACTGATTTGTAACCAGTAGAGCCATGGGGATAATTGATGCCCAGATGCAACCTCTGGCACTAGAAGTCACCACAGCACTGGGTGCTAGCAGCTAGGCAGATAAGCCAGAAGGAGGATTGCAGATAAGCAAGAAGGAAGATTATTGTCACTGTCTGTCTTGCTATTATGCTAGCCTTTTGACTTCTGCTGCTGGCCACTTTAGAAAGAGGACACTCAGCTAGGTTACATAGATCTTAGGCACGATATATGAGAACCATTCAAAATACATGTCACATCTGCTCCAATGCTCAGTGCTAAACTTCAAGGCTTCTGGGTAGGCACATGTAAATCGCTTCTCTGTGCTGTGAAACATCATTTGTACAGACCTGAATGGGCTCCTCTATCACCAGATGTTTCAAAAAGACTTCATGTTCAGGTAAGTTATCTCTGAATGTGTATAAAGACACGAAAACAAAGCCAAGTACTGGCTCAAGTATGTAAAAAGGCCAACTTCAATGTTGCTATCTGAGCCTGTATCAATTCTGGAACAACTGACAAACTGATTACTCTTCTCCTAACAAAAGTAAACTGGGAAAGGCAGGAATCAAAAGACATGACACTCTACTATATGTCAAGAACAGGGAAAAGGGAGAAAACTGTAAACAAAAGAACTAATCTGCTACTGACAAATAACAGTTTCAGAAGTCAGAAATGAAGCACTGTCAAAACTCCATGCTATTACAGCAAAAGCTTCAGAAAAAATATCACCACTGATATGCCCGAAGAAGTAGCATAAGTTGATCTTTCTTTCAGAAAACAACAAATCAACAGAAATCAAAGGTCAGGACCAGCAAAACCAGTGCAACCTGCATCTGCACTTCACATGTATCACCTACTTATAACACAGTCAGCTACACGCAGGATTAGATAAGGAAGCAATACTATATTTAAACAGGAAAATAATATTTATCAGCCTTCAGATTTCACATGTTTTATCCAGCAATAAGACTTGTTCTTTAAATAAGGAACACAACCCTGGGAGTAGATAGACAGGAAAAGACTATAAGCGTTTGTCTTCAGCCATAAAACATTAAAAAAAACCCAACCAACCAACCAACCTGCTGCAAAACCAGTAAATAAATAGCCAATGTAAGTTTGATGTAAGATTGGCTCAGAAGCCTGCTTTTGGCCTGAATAGAAAGATATGCTTTCATCCTGTTTTGACTATACTCATACGTTTACCTAACATAATTGGATGTAGTTAATATTGCAGGAGCCTTCAAGCAGTGCACATTTCCCTCATTAGTGGGTTTAAAGCTTTAATGATATCTCCTGCGCTGCAGAAAAGCCCAATGTAGGCTTTAAAAGTGATTGGCAAGTTTCAACAGAAGAAAAACTGGGGGAAGGGAAGGCAAAACCTAATAAAACTCTGATCTTGTTTTCTTCAGTTGTTTAGAAAAGAAAATTTTGCAGAATGCTAGAATAAAAAAAAAATAAAGAAAAGAAAAAGAAAAAAGAAAAAAAGGAAAGGTGAGGATAAACAAGCCAAAGAAAAGATAATTTCAAAGTTGATCTTACAGTAACTCAAAGAAACATGTGAAAAAAACAGAGTGGGTAGATAGAGGGAACGTCCCTTCACATATATGCAACACACTAAGACAAATATACTCTTAGTCCTACACGAATTCCTCCTGACATAAACAAGTGCATACATACAGAGTATTGTCAAATCAGCATCTTCCTACACCTGCAGCAAAACCACCTTTTTGTAGTTTCATTATAAAGCAGTTCCCCCCCATTTAAGTCTCAATAGAGTTGGCAGGGAAGCCTTGCATCTAAGACAGGATGTCACAATACACCATTAACTAAGTACATGCAAAGGGTTTAGGGTTTTGTTGTTTGTTTGTTTTGTTTGGGGTTTTTTCATTGACTAATTTTGACCATTTTCCAAAAACAGAAATTTCACAGGCGGGTTTAGTTTCAAAAGAAGCATAATTATGTACAGCTGTATTCAGTATTTCTTAACTGCCTTGAACAAGCAGTGAAAGGGAGATTTGCACACATTATCAGCCACTGTCATTAGTGTTGTAAAGTACGTAATCCATCTGGTGTTCTGGTGTCTACCTAGGAGCAGGTATTGAAGCAATGATGGCTGCAGCATAATAGCATAAAGAAAGAACATTAAAAAAGAACAAAACAACACAGAAACCCTAGTCCTTTCTCAATACCAGATTGTCCTTGTGTTTGTGTTCCCCCACGGTTTTGCGAACCATTTTTATATGTACAGGCGTGAAAAGTGGAGAATTAAAAATGTAAATTTCATCAACATGCAGTTTTGCAGTCTTCACAGGGGAAGAGGTAGCAGGATACCATGGTGATGGCAGCATTGCAGCCCATTAATAAACCAAAGAAAGACTTAGGGATAGATTTAAATGCTCAGACCCATGCTGAAAAATAACCTACTTCACAATAAATCCGCTGAAAGATGACTGTGCATCTCCACATCAGCTGTGGTCTCAACCTACTGATTCATCACTTCCTGATGTAGGGCAAGGAAAGAGAAAACTTGTTTTTAAGTCTTTTAACCTCCTCACTATCAGTTGCATTGCTTTTGTATTGACAAGGTTTATGGCTCAGAGCACCTGAAAACAGACAATCCATGTCTGCAGAAAGTGGAAAGTTTGTATTTTGTATTCCACCTGTGTGTAACCCATCCGTTTGCACCATCACTGTTAGCCCTTCATACAAGAGGGATCAGCTCATTTTATTTGCTATCTTACCTGGAAACATCACAAATATTAGTGTTTCCTTACTCAATTAGAGATCCATAAATCTTCAGCAAATAAACGCACATGACCTTACCCAGACAACAATGTATTAGCCTGTGAAATAGCAGCCTCTCAAGATATGTGGCTTTCTCCAAGCCCAGCTATGGTCTGACCACCTTTGCTGGGAAAATTATGAACTCCTGCAGGAGAGCTCCCTATAGCCAAATCACCACAGAAACTTTCCTCAAACAACAAACCATCTAAAGAACTTTGCATAGGATACAGTGTCAGCTAGCAGTTCTCTTTAACAGAAGGTCTTTTCAAGCCAGTCAACCAGACCATCCTCAAACTAATTGAACTTAACTCCAGGCAGCATTTTCAGATTGATTGTTTGTCAGCCATTCTGTGGCACTCCAAACTGTTATGATTGATATCTTCCTAAACCTTTAGAAGTCTTTACAAGATACTTAAAGAATAGTATGTGTGAGAAGAAACCATGCTCACTGTTTTTACCATGGGAGGCATAAAAAAGCAAAGACTCCTATTTAAGGGATCATCCTCATACTGCACAGACTATTAATAAGAATACCTAACTAAATACACACTAATGGCCCACTGAATTAAATGAGGCATAAGAATTTGTATAGAAACAAGTAAATGCTAACATCTTTTTATTATTATTAAAAGTCAGCAGAGCCATATGCCAAATGTTCAAGGTAAACACAAATAAACTTCCCACTTTGCTGGACAGAGATAAAAATTACAAACTTGAGAGAAGATAACCCTCAAAATACAGTCAAACTGAATCTGTTAACATTAACTTATTTAAAGTACTTCAAAATATAAAGTTTTCCCTTAAGAGGAAAAAAAACCAAACAACAAAACCAAACCAAACAGAAAGAGCTTTTCAATAAAATATATTCCTTGACATTTCTGAAGCTTTTTTTAAGAGCAAACAAAAAAACACTCCCACCACAACGATCTGAATTAAGAAATAAACCAAACCCCAAAGCCTTTCCCATCAGTTCTGAAGCACTTACATTCACTAATGATAATGTTCAGCTGGAAATTCCCAACACACTCTTTACATTTGTTAAGGTGACAAAGCACTTCCTAAATGATTTGCCCCTGTGAACATAGGAATTCTGTAGCAAAGCCAAAAACTGAAATCAGAGCTCCTAAAGCACAACCTAGAGCCCTAATCACAAAACCAGACTTCATCTCACTGGGATTCAGAGGATCAGGTGGTTCCCAGAACACAGTGTACTAATATGTCAAGTCTTTCTTTAAGGCTAAACGAAGCCAAAGTCTGATTAATTTTACAGTCAATAGCAGTGATCATCTGACAACATTAGTTTTGTGCTATTAGCTGCAGCATATGGGGAATAAGGGGCAATTTCTTGTGCATACATAAAAAGACATACACAGTCTGAAGGAAATGATCCTCTCAATATTTATTATTTTAATTTTAAAGTGTCTATTGCAAGCATATGCACAGCTACTTTAAAACATTTAAACAAAACTGGATTTAATTGCTCAGAAAAATTAATCTGCAAGACCTGAAAGCAAAAAGAGGAGAGAAAAAAAATATCCAGAATTCAAAGCCATTTTACCAGGTAAAGAAGTCCGCAAAACAGTTTTATATATATATAGTGACCAAGCTAGCAAGGTATCTTAGCATGTCTAGAAGACAGCCATTGAATAAAAGCTAGGGAAAAATGCAGAGAGATCATTATGGATCTTGAGCGCAGGACCTCCTGCTCCAGCGTAGCCCAGTAAGAACCATCAGGTCAGAACAAGGATAAGAACCCTTGCTCTGCTCCCTGGCAGGACTGGCATTGTAAAAATCACTCAGGCATCTGGGCTCAGTGCTTATACAATAGCACCTACAAATATGCAGTTAAACAATTTAATATTAAACAGTTCAGTGCTGTACAGCCAAATGCATTCCCTGCTAGCACAATTCCCTTTCTATAGTGTCGCTGTACCAGCCAAAATTTCAAACCTACTACGATCTAGCAGCTGTAGAAAACTGGTAGGCAGAAAAGTAAACCTTAACAAATTCACTGCTTGGATACCTTTTCACTTATCCCTGTAAGGCACAGAATGATCTTTGGAAGCACTGAATATTCTCAGCTCAATGAGACTAAGCCTTATTGTACATGTGGCAGGATCGACACTTGTTTGAATTTGTCCTACAAAGTCAGAGAGGAAGGGAGGAGAGAACATCGCAGCTCTGTATCAAAAAGAACTGGATGTTCAAGGCACAGCCTTCCATCAGGAGTGATGGTTTTGCTGCATCAGGAACTGAAATGTCACTACAGCCTGTACAAAGAGGCACATTTTGTGCCTTTTATTATGTTTCCATAAGATACGGCACAATTGACATCTGCAAGGCTCTAGTGAGGATTAGAGATTCAGCATCTCCTCAAACCACAAAGAGACCCCAAATCAGTACGGGTGCACCTGCACGCATCCATAAATATACACAAATATGCATGTATGCACACATGCTGGTGTAACAACTAATCCTGGGACATGTTGGCTCCAGGAGCATTATGTTGATCACCTTCTGTGTCCTGTGTGAACCCAGCAAAAAAACAAGATAAAAGCAGATGAAGGAATAGACAAATGAAAAAACATATCCAAGAAGACAGGCAAAGAACAAATGTAAAGCACATTCCCTCCCTCTGCTGCCACAAAAAACAGCTTGGTTTTTCTAAATAAATATCACAATCCAATTATTAGCACACATTGGAACATCACTTTTCTACTAAACCATCCCACTGAACAGTCACTTTGAAGGGTGAAAAAATGAAGATCTCATGATATATACTTCATCATGTTTTCTTATTTGTTTGAATAATTTTCCAAATACTGATTTACCCACTGTCATAGTGCATGTCACTAGTGCTCCAAACCACAGGCCCATGCAAAGGTAAGCCACCAACAAAGCACACTCATCATCTGTTTACAAACTCAGTTCATCACACTTTACTACAACACTTGGGAAACAAACTAAGAAATTTACATGCAAGGATGATAATGATGGCATCGACACAACTGGAAATAATCCTAGGATGTTTAATTTGAAGAAAAGAAACATTTCTAAAGCAAACAACCAAAGGTACAGGGTCAATATACCATGTAAATGAGTATTTTGGCAACAGTAGCCAGCTTTTCATTCCTTAACTATTTGTTACATTACACATCTTCAAACAAATATGTTAATGGGTTTATTCTTCAAAACAGAAAAAACACATTTTTGAGAGGCATACTGAAGAAACAGCCCAGCCCATAAACTGGATCAGACTATGTATATACAACTGAATTACAACTGTTTACTGAAAGACAGCACATCAGTAGGGCTGCTGCTTATAGGCAATGCCTGTACTCTAATAGTTAAGGTGGAAGGCATCGAGTAAGACCTTGCTCAAGACACACAACAAAACCATTTACTTGCAAAAGCCTCAGCACATACACATGTATATCAGTTGGCGAGGCACCACAGTGAGCTGTTTGAAGCCCGTTCGCATCGCAGTCCCACTCTGGAGACACATAATTGCTATCAGTTGGTGTAGGGTCATCTGAAGTTAATGGAAGTATGTTGATTTATGCCGGCTGAGGGCCTGATCCAAAATTCACAGAATTAAAGGATGGTTGGAAGGGACCTCTGGAAGGCATCTTGTATTGAATTTTGAAAGGCCTTTTGATAGAGCAATATACAGACACTTTTCTTGCTGGTACTGTGTCCCCTAGCAAGAGACCAGAAAGAGCAGCCTATGTGGGGATGTGCAATATAGCAAATAGGCTCCTTCCTATTTGGCGGTTGTATTTCATTTATTTATGCCACATGTTGGCCTGAAGCTTTACAGATTTATCAAAATAAAGCAAACAGTTTAGTGTAACAGGCAAATTCTACATGTGAAAAGAGTAATATCCCACATGGATGAACCAGGAGAGGAGGAAGACAAAGGATAGACAAGCAAAAAGAAAACAGGCTTGGTCAACTCACTTTTCCTTCAGGAGGGATAACAAGGAGTTTGTACTGACATTATATCAATTTTCATGCCACTTTTTATTCTTACTTTTACCACTTCATCATTATTTGTTGTTAATCCATCGTTATGCTTTCCACTGTAGCAGCAAAGCTCCTGATGAGAAAACAGTGATGTTTCCTTACAGCTGCTGAAACTGGAGTAGCATTTTCATTTTAAAACTGTCTCCCTCCTCCAGCTGGTTGGCATGCAGATTTAAGAATTTGGTCTGGATCAACTACTAGTTTCCACTTGTAATACCCACATGAAGCCTGGCAGAGCACTGACCCTAGCAGCCTGGCAAACCCTTACTAGCCAGTACCCACTTTTGCCATAAGGATCAGTGATTCCTCTTTTTTAGCAAGTACCGTGGCCTACAACTTCTAAATCATTTAAATTACATACCAGGTAATGTCTCTTTTCACATGGCTTCATCTTAAAATTCTGCTCCTACATTTTTAAAAGTACACTTTAATGATTCTCAACTACTAATTCAAAATAAATTTTCAATGCAGAAATTAAAAACAATCTGAAACAGATTATGTATCATTATCCTGCCTGGCAGAACACAACAAACATCATAAACCTATCTCACTCATAGCACAGTAATGCAGCTAAAAATGGTCTTAGTGCTCTTAAAAGAAAAGTTCCATTCAAGAGATGACTTATGTGGTTGTGAGAAAAAGGTACAATTTACTGCAGCACAGCCCTGCCTAGAATGCTGGCTGAGGTTTCCATGGTTAATCTAAATTAAAATTAATTCCATTTCCTTTTTTTTTTTGGCAGAAGGTCTAAAGCTAATTTTCATTTTTCTTCTTCTACTATAATTAAAAACATAAGGAAAAGGCTTTGCATGCCTCAAGTATGAAGGTACATTACAGTAGAAATTTTTGTTTTCTAATGGCTACAATGCTCACATTAATCAAGTCAAAATTAAGTGGGAAAGTAGAATATCATTATTGCTTTCCTGTGATTATGCAGTTAACAATAAATATACCCCATGCCTACAGGAGAATAGCACCCCGCATGCTGGACTTTGTTACTTGTTCTAAAAGGGAGTGAACCTTAATGCAGATTTGATCTGCAGTCACCACACACTTCTGTCACAAGAATTACTAATCAGTAACTCAGAAACAACAGAAAAGGGCAAAGGCACCTAAAAGGCTTTTTACAGCAATATCCAAAAGATACAAATACTCAAGATGGAAGATGTATAATACCAAAGGGAAGCATAATTGCATGGAATTTGGCTTCTGTTCGCAGGTAAAATCTACTTTGTCTATGTAACAAGCAGGTAGGTTCAATGTGAGAAGTGTACAAGTGGTCCAGGTCTCTCTGGATGCAGAGACAGTACATAAGGCTCCAAGAGAGTCCTCTCAGCAGATTAAAACTACCCTGATTCCATAAGGGTCTTCTGATGACTTCCCAGCAAGCAGCCTGCAAGTGCACAATCTCAGATTAAGGTTATTCTTGTGAACACTCAAAGGCAAAACTACCACATGATAGACAGCTTTAATAAAAGCCCAAAGTTCACTGAATCATCATCTTACCCACTTCAGCCTATTAAGTACATCCACTGTTTGCAGCCCTTCACAAGTTCAGTTTCCCGTCATCTCTAATATAGACATATTTCAAGATTAATTGAAAAAGCAGCTAAATAAACATGGAATAGAAACTTTTTCTAGCGCTTAGCTTTGAGAATTAGACCTGCACATCCTGCAACTCAGTGACACTTTATTAATGTATGATTCTACAACTGCTACGGAGTGTGGTGAATAATCACTCTTTGTGGCATTCTGGGTTAAATAAATCACATTTCACCTATGGTGGATGAAGTACAAATCTTGATTTTGGAAATGCATTTGGAGAAGTGGGGATGTAAATAAAAGTACAGCAAATTTTCCCAAGGCCTGTTCAAATTCAGTAATCTCACCACCTTCTTGCCTCCTTCTTGCCCTTAAAGACTGACACTTGTAAACTAAATTAAGAAAAAAAAAAGAGAAAACAGGCTTTAGGCTGAAACAATAAGCATGTGACTGAGAATTAAAGAGGCGAGGCAGCTTCCAATGTCAATATTCAAGAAGGGAAAAAGATCCCTGGGTTAGATGTGGAAGGAGCCAAAACCAGAAGGCCGCTTACCTTCAGTAAATGAAAGCAATGGCTGGAAGAGGGGGAACAAAGTGGAAAGTGAGAAATATCAGTGCTCAAAGATTGCAGCTGTGTGAGAGGACCATAGAACAAGCAGATAAAAGCATGTAAGATGAAGGAAGTTCATTTGAATTAGACTCATGGGCATTCAGCAAGCCATAAATAGCAACAGTGCACAGGGGGAAAATTCATTTTGTTAAAGAGAGGGCTAGCAGTAAAATTTTCTCATTTGCTATGGGCTTTCTGGTTAGTGGCAGTGATGTCTCTCAGCCTGTGCTCATCGATAGAGCAGGATGCTGTGCAGAAAAGCCACAAATAGTTCAAGGAACAGTCAAGTAATAAGGGAAAGATATGAACTTACACAGACAGCTACACTTAAACAAATCCCTGATGAAAAAAGAAAAGGAGAGGGAGAGAGACTAGCTACTGACCCACCTGAATTTTAGAGAGGAACACAAATATTGCAGACCATAACAGATGGGGGTACAACCACAAGAAAGGGAGATAAACTCTGACCAAGAAAAATTTCGCAAACTAGGAAGGGTGGCAATGTACAGACAGATACATTCGAATGACAGAGGTGACTAAAATTAAGAGAAGAACAAATATCTGAAAGTACCCTCAAAAGAATACTCTGTAATTTCAGGGAGGTGTTATTTGGCCATCAGCTACTGCTAGTGAACACTGGATACATCTACAGCTATCAAATATCCAAGAGAAAAGCATGGGAAAAGTTCTAGAGAGAAAGAAATAGGCCTCCTTCTTGAGGCTGGAAGAAGGGAAGGGGTGGGAAACGCCTTCAAAAAATGAAGGAAATGGGGAAAAGACCCTTGCCACACACACAGATTCAGCCTAAGAAACTTGCACAGTGGGATCCTTCCATTCAGATAGGAGTTACAGACAGAACAGAGGGTGACTGGTACAAGTGGTTATTAAGTAAGATACAGGTAGTCACAAGATGAACCTCATGTACCAAAAGAAGCACGCAAAGGAGACAAGCAGTCTGCAAACAGACTGACTTGTTGCAGAGAGGATCAGAGCTGAAAGGGAGACAGACAGCTAATCAGAGATGAAATTTTCCCTGAGGGCACAAACAACCCTCCTGAATATACGTGAGTTTATTTGAGCGGGTTTGAGCACAGAAAGGGACCAGGAGGAAGCAGGGAATAGATGGCACTGAGGCAGCGTGTGGTCACAATGACAGTATTTCATTGTAAAATGCCAAGGAACTGCTGGAAATCTCCATGATCCCTCTGGACATTACCCCTCAATATTTGTTCTAACCAGCACTTGAAAAAGAACTTTCTAACGATAAATGGCATACATATGAGTTCTTGCTAACTCCAGCTTCATTCTTTGCTATTTATTATTTTCTGAGTGATAAGTATGACAAAGTGACATACGTTAGCTGTGGGAGGCAAATCCCTGTCCAAAGCAGCCTGCTACTGCCCTAGAAAGTCTCAAAGCACAGAAGAAACCATGGGTGGGTGAAAGCAAGTGATACTGCCCCCATGTTACAGACTGAGAACTGAGGAAGAGAGCTGGCAAGCAATTTTCCCAGGATTTCATAGGAGGTCAGTTCCAAAACTTGATATTTAAACCTTCTCTTCAGCATCCATCTAGTGCTTTAGTCACAAGGGCAGTGCATCTCTTTTAAGGACATTCTCTTTCATCCTCAGAATATCCTGGTAGCAGGAGCCTTTGACTGAATGAACATGTTGAATTTATATAGCTTGAAGTCTTATTGAACCATGCTATACTTTTCCATCTCTATTTCCAGCTCCCTTGCAGTCACTTTTGGTCTGAGCTCAAAATTAGTGGTACTACCAACTCCATCCACAAAGCCAACCTTTTCATCTACTTACAGTTCTGTTGGTGAAGTTACTGAAGTCTGTCACTAGGATTTGCTTGATCATCTCTGGTGTGGACACCACCACAAACATTTGGCGACCAATGTAATACCTACAAAGAAAAAGTAGAGAGTCATTTTAGCAGATAATAACTGTCAGAGAACTGTCGCCTTCCCTAAGATAACTCTTCTGGCTTGAAAATGCTTGCCATAAACAGGTATCATGTTAAATACATTCTCTTGGGTAAAGCAGTACCTTATCCCATCCCTTCT
Organism: Loriculus beryllinus; assembly: GCA_039877255.1. Lineage (NCBI taxonomy): Eukaryota > Metazoa > Chordata > Aves > Psittaciformes > Psittacidae > Loriculus > Loriculus beryllinus. Next base: position 351 of record JBCJKH010023350.1, on the reverse strand, counting down.
CAATTATTAAATTAAGATGCATTTCTGGAATTTAAATGAAACAGCTTAAAACCTTTTAATGATTAATCCATACTCAGCCAACATTTTAAAGTAAAGGTTTACACACTCTATGTTCACTGCGAATTCCATATAAAGTGATGTAGTATCACTAAGCCAAACTACAGAGAGGCAAAACATTAGAAACTAACAACCCAAACAATCACAACAGACCTACAGAACTGATTATCTTGCAGTTAGCCACATGAAATGTCTTTCCATGGCAAAGCCCTGGGACCTTTCCCCACCTCACAAATCCTAAGGGTGCAGAGGCTCCCTCTCCAGCCGTTCCTCTGCCCATGGCCCTGCCGTAGC
>JBCJKH010023349.1:0-16101 GCA_039877255.1 Loriculus beryllinus | reverse complement strand
AGGATGATCAGGGGACTGGAGCATCTCCCATACGAAGACAGGCTGAGAAAGTTGGGTCTGTTCAGCCTGGAGAAGAGGAGGCTGCGTGGAGACCTCATAGCAGCCTTCCAGTATCTGAAGGGGGCCTATAAGGATGCTGGGGATTGACTCTTCCTTAGGGACTGTAGCAATAGGACAAAGGGTAATGGGTTTAAACTTAAACAGAGGAAGTTCAGATTGGATATAAGAAGGAAGTTCTTTACTGTAAGGGTGGTGAGGCACTGGAATGGGTGGCCTGGGGAAGTTTTGAATGCTCCATCGCTGGCGGTGTTCAAGGCTGGGTTGGAGAGATCCTTGTGTGACGTGGTTTAGTGTGAGGTTTCCCTGCCCACAGCAGGAGGGTTCGAACTAGATGATCTTAAGGTCCTTTCCAACCGTAACTTGAATAGTTGGTTCTATGATTCTATGAATGGGCATTTTAAAACCACTTTAAATTTATTTATAACTTTGATGAGTTCTGATCTGATGGTCTAGATTCATAGCAGTGAGAAGACAAACTGAGTGAGAAGACAAACTTCTCAAATCACCTGCCCTTGCACTTAAGACTACTTTTATATTTATATATGCAAAGAAGAGGGAGGGAAACTCAGAAAATAATGAGTTTTTCATTCAGCCACTGTCTTCTGTCAACTTGATTTCTGTCATCACTATGCCTTTAATCAAGATTCACATTACTGTCTCTCCTCAGATTACCTTTCTAACTTTTTCAAATCATTAAAATAGAAACTCTAAAATTGAACACCAGAAGACATGCCCCTGTATAGTTTTCAGTATTTCTTCCTTCCTTTCACCAACCGCTGAAAATAGACTGCAAAGTCAAAATTAGTCCTCGTTTTTTTCCCCTCACATTCATGCTATCAATTCCATCCTCACAATTTTAATTCATCTCTTAAGTATCCAATTCTTTCTTCCCTTTATTTTTCTTTGCATTTTCAAAACAGACCTTTCTTTCTCAGCATTCTTTTCTATGCGCTAGTCTAGATATATGTAACTCTTAATTGAATTTTGGAATATTTCCATAGCATAAGAATCTTCTCCACTTTTTTTTTTTTAATTCCTTCATTTACTTTATTCTGATTCAAGTTCTTTAGAACTTGTTTTGAACTTATGTAGAATATCCTCTCAACAATGATCACAGCTCTCACCTCCACCTCCAGCTCTGATCACTACCCTCTGCAACAATTTCCTCTACTGAGAGCTTGATATTTCCTTCATAAGAAAAATGTTTGCAACTTTTGTCCTCTATTTTTTTTTCTTTCCTATTCAAGAGGCTAAATCACTCATTCCTTTGAAATTTTTCTTCATGATCTATATTTTAGAGCTGTATTAGTGAACCTGATTTATAAGAATGCAGTTCACTGCACTTCACAACTTTTCCGGGAATAAATAATAGCCATGTACTTAAGGAAACTCCTTCAATGCTCAAAACTTCATTGACAATCATTTGCTCAAGAGCGATGCAGAGGAAAGATGTTCAGCTACAATTACAGAATTGGACCTGTATTGATTTTTACCTTGAGGCTCCAGCTCCCAGTAGATAAATAAAGTGACTCTATGTACATAATGAGATCATAAGCCCAAAAGTTAGATATACGATAATTATAATTGTTACCTCCAGAAACGTAACAGTTTCCCTTTAACCATCATGATTTCAGTAGCTATATTGAGCACACTTTAGTGATTATGATTCTAGGGACAAAATTTCCATGGATAGGAAGATAAGCACTTGTGAGTGCACATCTCACTTCCCTTTCAGAGGTGTAAAGTCTGTCCATAAACACCCCGTTGTTTCATATCCACACAGAACAGGGCAAGCACTCACAACCTCTCCTCTCTTCAGTAGTATGACCACTGGGTCTCTGTTATGTGCCCATTAGTGTGGCTGGGGGTGTGTGTGAGAGACTGAGGACGTAAGGCTAGCAGGATAGCTGGCTGCAGTCTTAGTTATATCTCTGGCTGCAAACAATCACAAGAGTGAACTATCTTCAGAACTGCAGGTGGATTCTGTCTCATGAAGTCCAGTTGACTCACCCCAAAAGAGAACAGAGGAGCAAACAGCATACAGGACAGTTGAGCAGGAGACCAGGAACTGGAAATGAGGCAGGTTTAAAGTTATCTGATAGTAAATACATTGGCAAAGTTAACCAAATTGCCTTTTGGAGTTCTTTTCCTATACAGAAAATAATCCTTTTTGTTGAAATCAGTAGAGTATAACTTGTGAATACTCAAATTCCAATCTAAATGAATGCTAGGAAAAAAATAGACTCTTTCCCTGCCTCCCTTTTCTCCCTTTTGTTAAAAATATGAACATGACCTAACATGAACAACCTCTTGTGAAATAGGTCTCCCCATGATGTGGGATAGAGGCTCTACGTTCCATGGGACTGGTGGTGAGGCTAGAGCTGTCTGACAGAGGCAGGGAAGTGGATCCTTTTGGCATGGAAATTGTTTAGTTGTTCTAAATTGCAAGATGTATAGAGACCTAGATTTATGTACATCCTTATCAGAAATTCCTGTCTCAAAACATGTATTATTCTATACAATTATATGTATTTTTAATATGTGCATTAAAATACTGTTTATTTTACAAGCACGTTCCAAGTCAGTTCTTGCCTGATTTTAAGCTGTATGACCACTATGCTGGTAGTACTAGCTTTACTAACACTAGTTTCCAACAGAACAAATTATACATTATGGACTAATCTCCTAGGGTATAAGATCTTTCTATTCTTTCTGTATTTGATTTTTTTTAGTAGTATAAAACAAAATCAGCAGGCAGACTTCATTAATGCGCTCGGCTTCAGGAATAATACATTTTTTAAATAAATTTTGCATTTTATTTATTATTTAAGAACCTGAAAAAGGAAACAGTTTAAAGGTCTCTTCCTTTCTCAGAATTACACTTCTAGTTGCTTGTCATTTTTTAACTACATTTTCAAAGCAGCATAGGGTGATTCAATCAGCTGGTCTCCAATGTTTGAGAGTCATGTAGTTCTTAAAATCACTACTTTGCAATTTAAATAATAATCTATACTCCTTCCTCTATCCATACTCAGTGTCATTTCTTCTAGCTTTCTGGAATACAGAGAGGACAACCTCAAACCCAAAGAAGCAGTATATGCATTTCTAGTCCCCTGTTACAAAGGTCTGTTTCAAACTTTTAAATAGATATTTGTCTTTCAGATTTTAGAGCTACCTTCTTTTTGAAAATCAATGATGTGATTGTATTTTCCCCAGATCTTAAACTGGGGAAAATTTATCCTGAAGTTAACCAGAGTCAAATTGCTGCAGAGGAATAAGCAGTGCACTCTTTCACACATAAAGTCAAGTATCTCACAGGCAGCCATGACAGAAGTGTGTCTAAGTAGCTATGCAAAGCAGCACCAAGACATGCCTCCAGATGAAGAGGCCCAGTAACTTGTTAACCTCCTGGTGCTAGGTTGCTTGCCAAAGTACTATCAGACTCATCAATATAGTAGAAAGGAAGGATGGAAAGTGAATGTTCTGTGCCAGAGGCCAATGTCAGGTATACTTCAGGCTTCTTTAAGAGTTAGAAACCACCTCCCTGAGATTACACCACTACTTTGTTGTCGTGGCTTGTGATAGAAAACCAGACACCCTATTTTTATAGTTCTCTAAAACACTGAAATCCCCAGTGGGGCTGCCTGCAGCCTGCATAGACTTTAAATTCCAAAGGGGAGACCTTCAGCATCCCTGACTGATTTCCCAACGCTTCAGGAACCTCACAGGGAGAGCAAGGTGTCCAGATGAGAAGCGGAGAGAACAGCATTATGTCTATAATAACAAGTGAATAGATAATGACCAATAATAAGGGAAAAATAAATATATAGAGCTACATGCAAGATATGCAATTAATTCTAACTTGGCTTGCAGACCACATAAACCTGAATTCAGTGCCCACTTTGGCAATAACATAATTAGTCATACAATTAGTGCAATCATGACTGTAGAGTCTATAGTTACCATCTACACATCTCACGCCAAGATCATTCATTTCAATGAGAAGAGCATTACAGTATCTAAATAGCACTGCTGAGCCCTTTCAGTATCCAGACACTGCAAAGTAGGCCACTCACAACATGACTATGCTATTTTCTGTCATGAACACTACCCATATGGTAAAAATAAGACCAAGATTCTGCAAAGAACTCAGTACAGCTAGACTTGCTTTTTTAACTAAAGCAGGTCACTGTTTTGTTGATGCAATTTTGTGCTTACAAAAAAAAAAAAAAAAAATTATTTGCACTGAAATGAAGGCACTAACTGTAATGCCAGATACCTTATTACATGATCTTCTAGAAGCAGGCATCTGCATATCCTTGTAGCACACCATCATAAATGAGAAACTATACCTGCAGATCCAGAAAATAAATTAAGACAGGCACTAAAGGTCCCAGTTGCTAGTTTCATTTCTCACTACATGAACGTCAATTATTTTACTTTAAAAAGACATCTTAGTTATGTGCAATGCAAAGTAAAGATCCAAAACATAACTTGACCAATATCTGCATCAGTTTTCTGACACCTTAAAACATTTTCAGGAGTGAATATCCCTATTCAATCTGAAGCCTACTGTTCCCTAGCTGCGATCATCTGAGAAAGGCATGAATTCTGTGTAATAATATGACTCTGAAAATGATCATTTCTGGAAATCACTAGAAAAAACACAAAAAGACCCCAAAAAAAGTCTTCAAATACATGTTGTAGGCATGAGATAATGAAATCATGTGCATGAGGTATTAACATTATATCAAGCTACACATTTATTGGCAGTTCATGACTGGTTTTTCTTAGGTCCCTGGCCATCTTGTCAGCATTTGTCTGGACAGTCTTCTGTTTTCTCAACATACTTCTTGAAATGTGAGTTCAAAGTAGGATGTAGTTCATATGCAACCCTACCAGTGACAAGTGGAGGTAAATAACTATAATTTTCTTTGATCTACTGGCCATGCTGCTCCTAATGTACCTCTGTATATTTCACCTTTTTTGATTTATGAGTTTTGCTTATCTGAAATGTGAGTACAATGCTAGCTAATATTTAAACTGTCATCCACTCTGACTGCTCAGGTCCTCCTCAGCAGGTTTGCGACTAAGCCTATCAGTTTCCAGCCTGTGCAGATTTACATGGTTATTTGCCTCTGGGTTGAAACATTTATGCTTTTCATATCGAACATAATGAGTCTTCAGCTGATCCATTTTTTTATTTTACTTTGGTCCCTCTGTACTGAAATTCTGCCATTTGGCATGTCAGTCAATTTTCTCCCTGATACAGCATCATCCATAAATTTGCTGAGAGTGTGTTCTGTCACATTATCCAGGCTTCTGATGAAGATATTGAATAATATCAGCTCCAGTATTGACCCTAGAGTAGCTCTGTTACATCTGCCAGATGAACAACAAACTATTGATTATTGCACTATAAGCTTGGCAGGTTGGCAGTCCAGCTGGTTTTCAACCTGTGTAACAGTCCATTTGCATAACCCACAGTTCCTCTCTTTCCAAGTAAGAATGCCTCGAAGCTGGTGTCCAGAGCATTGCTAGAGTCAAGGTGCACTAACCCACTCTCCTCTTACCTACATATCCGGTCTTTTCTCAAAGGAAAGGAGCTGGGTCAAGTAAGATTTGCCCTGGTAAATCTGAGGTGACTAATTTGATTTCTTTCTTGCTTGGAAATTAATCCCAAGAGGACTAGTTTCCTGCTCAGGAACTGAGGTGAAGCCTTTACTACCCTTGTTCCTTCTTGCTGTTCTTTAAATGTAAGTAACATTCACTTTTTTCCAGTCACTGGGGACTTTGAGTTCCATAACATTTCATTAGATGATAGACATGCTACCTCTTTTAGTACCCACGGGTGACTCCCCTTGGTGGAACTGTGTTTGCATATGTACAGCTTTTGCCTAGTCCCCAGCCTCTTGCTCCCCTGCCCTTTGGCTGTCTTCTCCTTCCTAAACACACTTAAATATATAACACACATTATATAACACACTTAAAAATAATTTCCCAAACATAGTAGCCTTATAACTACTACTGATGTAATTGTAAAATTTTTTCCTCAGCCTATTGAAAATAACTTATACTTTCTACTATAAAGAAAAAAAAAAAAAAACCAAAAAAACAAAAAAAAAAAACAAAACACAGAACTATTGGTCATGCAAACTAATGCAACTGTGATGCTTTTGTTACACAGAAAACCTGAATAGAAGTTAAGAAAAAACCAGTGCAGCAGCCCTATTCACAGATACTTACAACAAGGTCATGATGTAATCTTATCAAATGAAATCTTATCAAATGACACTAAGAACAGATATTCAAAACTCTGGAAGGAACAGAAGTGTCATTCTGCTCCTGGCAGGAGAGGCTGCTTCCACAGCACTCTCTGCTTGCTGCTGTTGCCACTGGTACAGCTATCAGAGTTTCAGTATCACTTTTATTCCAATTGCTGGAGTTACACCTAGTGATCTATCAGCACAGCTGCTGCGCTCAGCCTACCACAAATGGTAGATTAAATCATTGACCCTGAATGTTATGATAGCATTCTAAAAAAATATAGACTTTTAAAGGGACTTCAGCTGAAATAAGCAACTTCTTTTAGGTACTGTTTTTTCCAAGGCAGGCATCCCCAGGATAAAAGAATAGAATGAAACTACAGAAGAATCTCACGCATATTGTAAGTTGAATGAAATAAGCTTTGACATGTGTTCCATATATTATTCCTGGTTTTCTTCTGTTCTGCAAATAACCTAAGTTGCCTATAATTCCCTCAGAGCAGTGGAAAGAGAAAACAAAACCAAAACAAACATCAGATCAACCTCCCTCCAGAAAAAAATCAAAAACCAAAAAACAAACAAAAAACAACCACAAAACAACCCACTTTTTCACACAGAAATAAAAAAGTAAAACATGAAGACATGCTAGAAAAGATTCCAAAAGGCAGCTGCATTCTGATTTTTATTGGTATATATTTGAAATTCCTTGCCATAATCTCAGTAGTGGGATGTTTGTTACTAGCTGTGCCATTATCAAAGGGATCATCCTCCATGGGAATTCTAGTCTGTCTTCTGCTTTATAGATAAATCCCAAAACACAATCATTATCTCAGGGTAGGTACATGCAACTTCAAAACATCTCCTACTTCACTTTATATATGCCATGATATGAGATAATCAAAATACTTATTGATGCAACACTATCTACAGGACTGCTCAGTGCTTTTGCAAAAGTCAGCCACAAGCTATCATCTTTTTATATCAGACGTCATCACAAAAGAACTATTGTCTAAAATGTATTGAGGCAGTAGACATTACACTTGACCTTGAAATCTTCTAGCATAAGATGCATTCTAGGATAAAACTTGAAAAGCGATAAATTCTGGGACACCCAAGACTGCAATGTTTGTAGCCTCTGATTTTTTATAGTATTTCAGATTTTTCAAAAAATTAATTTTTGGATGTAATGAGAATCTTTGAAAAGGCAGACTTAAGCTTATCTTTCTCACTATAACAAAAAACTCATTTAAAAATATACTTTTTTTAGATATTAAGTTTCAACTTCAAAAGAGATGTTGTATCACTTTCTGTCAAGAATAACTAATGATAAATAACAGAAAATTATTTTAAAAGGGAACACAGTAATAGTAGCCGAACTTAGTGCATCAAAATACATAAGTCTCTGAGCAAGAATTAATTGATATGAATTTTGGTGATTAAGACTTACCATAGTCATGAGTAACTAGCAAACAACAAAGCAGTTTCAGTAAGCTTTTCTAAACTTAAAATTCCCATAGAAAATAGTCTGTATAACACAAAGTAAAACATTTTGTGACATCTGTATTCTTCTGATAAAATCTATGAGAGGTTTGCCTCTATTCAATATTGTAACCTACCCTGTGGATTTAAGGAAATGAGCTGAGTCATCACTTCTAGAAAAAGCATCAGAAGAGTCTTCTTGAGATAAGAAAATCATTACAAATTTACTAAAGTAGGTTCTAGCATGGACAATTGCTCAGGTGACCACAGGGGATTTGATGTTCATTTAAATAATGAAAGCCGAAAAGAGATCTTTGGAACATGCTAAAAACCTGGCAGTAAGCCAGAAAGCTTGTTTAAAAAAAGTACATCTATTATTATTTTGCAACTAGGAAGTGCCATGGGAGTTTTGTGATGAGTAACAGTGATTAACCAAAATGAAGAATCAACAGCTGTAGTACTGGTAACATCTCAAGGCAAAGTTTGCATAAAAAGCTAAGGAAATTGGGGAAAAGGAATAAAATTGTGAGACAGAAAACTGGTCCATCAAGCCATGTCTATACTGCTAAAAACTATGCCGTGTATAAACGCCCATTTAGATCTCAGACAGGTTGTTACAGGACAATTATATCTGCACTGCTGAAGGCTATGTCTAGAGCTGATTGTTTATAGTCCATCTGTATGACCCTTGCCTTGGGCCTCTGGGACTTTTGTGTCTGTGGCAGACATGCTAGTTACCTCTTGAGTGTTTCTTTCTGTTCAAATGCTTCAGTATGACAGCTTGAAACACTGAGACTAGTGCATTTTTCTGAAGTGTTGCATGTCTTAAGGTGCAGTAAGTGTGCAGATATTAACCAGTGGAGGTTCAAGGGAGCCAAGTCTAGAGCAGATTTACCTGCACATCTGTACCACACATGAATATATAAAATTACCCTGTCTTTATTGGATTTAACAATCACCATAGCCTCAGGTTAGTGGGTTTGCCTCAGAAGGAAATAGCTAATTCACTCTAAGAGAAAACCATGGAATTAATAAATTGTTACACTAACACTGGGAGACCAGGACCCAGAAATGCATCAGAGAGCTAACTCATCTGACAGTATTAAAATACTCTGCTAACAGAGAGTAGAAGAGTATTTCTAACAGGTCAGGAGTTAGAAATATGGAGAAAAATGCAACTGAAAGAAATATCTGGTTAGTTCAAGAATCAACATGTGAATTGCTTCCAGCATAGAAATGTTTAATGTCTGCAATGATATATTTAGACCAGCTTTTCTTCATCCATACCTAGCTGGACATTCATGATTCTTTTTCATGTGAATTTGTGTCTTATTCTAATAAAACTATTATTCCAGGCAATAGCTTCTGACTGATCATCTCAGCAGGCTTAAAAGGTTATATTTGAAAAGGAGCAAGTGAACCAGATAGGCATCTGGGATACTCTCAGCCTTGAAAATCAGTAAAAAGGAACTCCGAAAGCAGTAGCCTAAACTTTTCCTCCTAATTTGGAGGAAAGCTCTGAATGCCTAAACATTTTTCCTGTGTTGCCTGGACAAACCGACCTTGATAAATTAACAAATTTCAAAATCATCCTTTTTAACATCACAGTCTTATTAAATCAGGACAAACTGAAATATGAAAGGATATAATTATCTATCTTTTAGACCATGACATATTAAACAGAGGAGGGAAGCATTGCAGATTGAATATCTCTTTTCGATATGGAAGGGAAGGTAGAAATTAGAACTAGAGAATAAACTCTGGGCCTTGGAGCTGCAGTATGAATATATGTTGTAGTTTAACCCCAGCCAGAATATAAAACTGGGGGAAGAAGAAGGAAGGGGTAGAAGTTGAGGGTGATGGTGTTTGTCTTCCCAAGTAACTGCTACATGTGATGGAGCCCTGATCTCCCGGAGATGACTGAACACCTGCCTGCCAATAAGTGGAATTAATTCTCTGGATTGCTTTGATTGCATGTTTGGCCTTTGCTTTCTCTACTAAGCTGTCTTTATCTCAACCCATGGGTTTTCTCACTTTTACCCTTCTGATTTTCTACTCCAGTCCCACTGGAGGGGAGTGAACAAAGAGTTGCATGTGGCTTAGTTTCAGTCTGGGGTTAAAACACAACACTCCTTTTAGGTCCCCAACATGGAGCTCTAAGGGTTTGAGATAAAGACAGATTTTATTGGAATGTTCTAGATTGAATTTATAACTGTTATTGCTGGTTAGCTTTTAACTGACAAGCTCCTATGCTGTAGGACTTGCTTGCCTTACTGCAAATCAGAGTCTAGAGCTTTCTGGTTTTGCTGCTTGCTGTACTGCTTATCATTTTACTCTGCTGTGCCTGGGAACATTTTGATAACAGCAATGGCGCTGTGCCTGGGATGGCATATTTCCAGGACATCGCTGCTGTTTCTGTGCTGCTGTACTGGACAGCATGTAACACCAGTGTGAGCTCAAGTCAAAGGGTCTGTGACCTGTGGATGAGACCACATGGGAGCAAGACACCCTGAAGCATCTGTAGCCATGAAAAAGTCCACACCACAACAGATACATCTTGAAGCATCTGTGGCAATGGTTATAGCCATGCCACAGCAGCAATACCTCTGAAGGGACTGTGGCCCAACAATAAGTTCATGCTGAAGAACGTACACCTTGAAGCACTTGTGGCTGTGGATAAGTCCATGCTACAGCAAGTACACCTTGAAGCTTCAGTGGTTGTGCATAAGGTCATGATAGAGCACCTCAAAGGATGCTGCCATGGATAAGTCCACAACAGAACAGGTACTCCTCTGAAAGTACTGGAGGCATAGGTAAAGCCATTTTGGGGTAGATTTATTTCCAAATGGACTGTGGCTGTGGAGAAGAGCATGCTAGACAGGTATATATGTCTGAAGCCATTATGGCCCATGGCTAAAGCCATTCTAGAATAAGTGCACCTCAAAGTGACTGTGGCTGTTGGCAAGTCTATGACACAGCAGATGTACCTCTGAAGAGATCGTGGGTCATAGATAAAGCTTCTCTCGGAGCAGATACACCCCTAAGAGACTGCAAGCTGGAGCACGAGCAAAGGGGGAAGTTCATTGCAGTGTTATACCCTATGGCCTGGACCAAAGGGACAAGTGATGGAGATTGTAATGGAGATACCTTTAAATTGTTGTAGCCCAAGATCTGAGTTTCATGTGAAGGGAGTACTATAACAGGAAACACCTGAATCAGTGGAGCACAAGCCTTACAAGAAGCAGTGCAAGTGCAGTGACCTGATCTGAGCTGGCTCTGGTGCCCAGTAACTTCATGCAACACACCACCTCTCCTGCCCTGAGTGATTCCATAGCATAGAATCATAGCAAAGCATTCTCTTATCTTGGAAAAAGACCTTGAAGATCATCAAGTCCAACCATTAACCTAACACTGCCAAGTCCACCACTAAACCACATCCCTAAGCAACACATCTAAACATCTTTCAAATACCTCCAGGGATGGTAACACAATTACTTCTCTGGGCAGCCTAGAGTCCAAAGTCATAGACTAAATTAACTCAATGGACATATTGTGGACATTTTTTAGTATTTTTTGGATATTTATGGACATTTATTGGACATTTTACAAGGATGGTCCACAGACCAAGGAAAACATGTCTGTATCATATCAAAGGCTGGGAAGGGAGGTGGTTAACGAGGATAGTGTGGTACCTGAGCAGGACTTAAATTGTAAAGAATAAGGAGTGGAGAACGTGCTGGTGTTGGCTGGGATAGATTTATTTTTTTTCACAGTATTATTGAACAATGCTTTAAATTTGTGCTAGAAACACTATTGATAATACACAGCCTTTCCACTTTTTTTCACTTTTAATCTTCTACATCCCACCAGCCTGGGAGTGATCAAGTACCTATGGGGTGCTAGTTGCTGGCTGGTGTTCAACCACAACAAGGATGAATATTTGCTAGTAACAAACAAAAATTCAGGCTAATTTGAACATTCATCTAGTATACCTGTGGAGTATTTGAAAGTTTTGAAATCTATACAAGTTTTATTTTGTGTTTAAAATTGAAGCATTTTTAATCACTGTTTCTAAATATTGAATTTTTAGTCACTTAATAACCAGTCTTAACATTTACTATATTCAGGTTTAACTCCTTAATGCCACATATGAAGTAATCACAATAAACTCTAATTTACTTTCCTATTTTACAAGTGCTAGAAAATTTCTTCTTGAATTAAACGTATGAATAAATGTTGTTCTGGACCAAAGCACTTATCCAGTTCAAGAACTTCATGTTGCCTTAGGCAGGGTCTTTTTCAGTATAAAAGCACATCAGGTTTTGGTATATTATACTGCTTTTAAAATTTATAATAAAAATATAAAAGAGAAAAAAATATTATTTTAACTGTGTATGAGTTCATTAATTAATCTCCTTAGCTAATGCTGGTCCATGGAGCTGATCACTCAAGGGGCATATTCAGACCACTGACTTTCTTTCTGACCTACAATTAGGAGAAGATAGGGGAGGACAGAATGAAAAGACAGTGTGTCATTCAGAGAAAAGAAAGACAAATTGGGCCATGATAAAGAAGGCAGCTAAGGAACTTGAATTCATTCTTTTCCATAATAGAGAAATAAAGAGATTTCAGTGAAACAGAAAGGTAAGAAAATCAATGCTGAGAAGTGAAAATATTTCCTACATGATTAGCAGTGGAACTTTGCCACAAAGTACTACCATAGAATCACAGAACAGTTTGGGTTAGAAGGGACCTTAAAGAAAATTAATTCCAACCCCCCTGCCATGGGCAGGGACACTTTCCACTAGACCATGTTACTTAAAGCCCCATCCAGAATGCTTCCACAGCTTTTCTGTGGAACCTGTTCCAGTGGCTCACCACCCTCATAGTAAAGAATTTATTTCAAATACCTAATCCAAATCTACCCTCTTTCAGCTAGAGCCATTCCCCTTTGTTCCATCACTATTTGTCCTCATAAAAAGTCCCTCTCCAGACTGGAAGCTGCTCTAAGGTCTCCCAGAGCTTTCTCTTCTCCAGGTTGAGCAAGCCCAATTCACTCAGCCTGTCTTCACAGGTAAGGTGCTTCAGCCTCTGATCATCTTCCTGCCATTCTCTACACTTGCTCCTACAGGTCCACATCCTTCTTATGTATGGAGACTAAGGTCTTATCAAAGTCATCAACAAGCACTAATAAACACATTGTGAAATTCATTAATTGCAACAGCAAAAATCAAAACACAGGATTTGAAGAAGGAATAGAGATTCTTGTGCTTGATCACGGCTGCTAGCTGGTGAGCAATAGACTTTTTCTGTGGCAGCAGGGAAGGAGTCATGTCATTCAGGTCTGCAGGATCACTTACAGCCCTTGTTCGGCACACTGTGTTACATGATCAGATTGCAAATGTAAAAAGGACACAAAACTGTGCTAAACTCACCACAAAACTTTAAGACTCTCACATTCTATTAAAAAAAAAAAATAATCATTCAACTGGCTTAGATTTTGGCTTAAATGGCAATGGCAATGGATTGATAGAATTTATTTCTGTTTGAGTATCCTAAATATCTGTGCTTAGTTCAGAGAATTCTTCAAGGATTGTTGTTCAGAGAATACTTCAAGCTTATTCTCCAGACTGTGGTACATGTATCTATACAGCTTTATACACGCACAGAGTCAACTCAGGGTAGCTCACAATGATATTATTGATATGCATGTGTCTTCTGACCCAGACACTTAGACACAGAATCACAGAATGGTTTGGGTTGGAATGGACCTTAAAGATCATAGAGTTCCAACCCCCTGCCATGGGGAAAGGACACCTTCCACTAGACCAGGTTGTTCAAAGCCCCATCCAACCTGGCCTTGAACACTGCCAGGGATGGGGCATCCGCAGTTTCTCTGGGTAACCTGTTCCAGTGCCTCACCACCCTCACAGTGAAGAACTTGCTTCCTTATATACACTCTAAATCCACTCTACCAATTTGTGGTCACGACTCGGAGTTCTCACATCCAGGGAGAAGCCTCTCCTGGCTTTTTTCACAGTGTTGTGCTGCTTTTCCACTATTAAAATTGTTTCAATAGAAGGTGAGTACCACATCAGTCAGTAAAGCTTTGAGGAAAAAACTCAGAATGACACTCAGAATGCCACATACTGTTGTTCATCTTCAACACAACATTAATATCACTATATTAACACTAAACTTCCTGAAAATCTATGTAGTGTAGAAACTCATAAAGAAATATTTGCATGAAAAAGCCATTGTTTCAAAAATCTCCAAGCTTTTAAAAAATACGTGTTTTCATTCCCAATTATGAACCTGGGACTCACATTGCTGTAAATTTAAGTACAGTGAGAATTTCTGCTTCAGCTCCTTTGGGAGAGAGAGAAAAAAATATTCAACTGTTTCAGAGAAATCTCGGCTTTTTTTTTGTCTTGCTTTCTTGTACACTTACATTGTACCTGTCTAAGTGCTAGATGTTTGTATTTTTTAAGATCAATAGAAAAACTTTCTCTGTCTTTTCACTTTTACACAATTAAAAGTTTCATATTTTTTATAATTTTTGGTAACTCATGACACTCTTTAGTTCATGAAGCATGTTTCTATTTTAATTATATTTATAATACAGTAGTGTCATTCTATTTAATTCATTAGATGCCTTTGTATTTGTGCAAATAACAGGAGAATTGAAGGTCTTGTAATGCAGTACTATATCATGATAACATTATTGTTCTAGAATAAAATATCTCACTACTTTAGTATGTATGCTATTTTTATTAAAATGCAAGAAGTAGACATTATGTCTGACTTCAAAAACTAACAGCAGACATATTTTGTGTTTACTACTTGGTGTCAAGTCACAGGAACTTGTCTAAGGGTAAAAGCATGTCAGAGGTTTTTTTTGTCTATTGTGATCAACAACAGCATGATGAAATATAAACTCCACAGCTTTTAGACCTGCTGAGTAGTCCTGCTGACTTCAGTGCAATGTACTATCTGGATAAACAATGAGTGAAGAATTTGGAGTTGCAAAGTATAAATCAGAGTCATTCTGAAATCAGTGGAGAACTGCAAGTTCAAATCCTGATATCTGACTCCAGGAAAATATGACAGCAAATATAATAATAGTTGTAGTGGCAGCAGTAGTGTAGAGGTAACAAGTAGAGGTAACAACTACTGTCACTATTACCATTCCTATTACTACTACTCTTATTGTCTTGTTCTAAAATAAGATTATAAATACTACTAAGAAAAGTACTAATTAAAGTACCAAACTAAAGTATATTTCAGTTCATAAAATTTTACATATGCTTCATTAAAGATAAGGGATTACTATGCAGCAAATTTAAGCTTATTTGCAATCATCTTACTTACCTTTTATAGAAACAGTTTTTTAGTTAACCTTCCCTCAGAGGTCTCTGTCTCACAAAATTAAATTGTTAAGTAAACATTCCTGAAGGTGGGGGTGAAATCAAGACTAAAAATAGCAGTAAGAGATAAAGAGTTCATTCACTCTGGAGTAAGAGGATCCAATTCTGCCCATACCTCAGTCACAAACTGTCTTAAACATCACAAACACAAAGAAAAAGATTATATATCTTAAAATGTACCTTTAAAATGCAGAAGTAGAAAACAACTAAAAGGTTATTGCTGCAATTTTTCTTTTTTTTTTTTTTTTTTTTTTTTTTTTTGTACTAGGAGAGAATGTAATTCCAAACAATGGAGAACTCCCACACAAAGTTTTTACGATGGGATACTGACATAACCCTCAGAAGCACATCTGAGTTATTTCTTATCTTACTGTATAAATTTTGCCACTGCAGACTTTTGATGAAAACCACACTGTCATAGCTTCAAAAACCTGAGGAAAGATCTTAATGGTATAAAGCATAAGGAAAACAGTAACAGAAGAGGCATGGGTAAGGCCTGCCCCTATTTCTCACCACTCAGCTCCATACCCTTGAGCTGCTCATTCATGTAAATGATAACCCACACTCTTTTTTCTCCTATCCTAGTCATATTTTCTACAAATTCCATAGCACCCACCACCTCCTGTCATATAAGCTATCCCACTACTGAGTTGTTTCAGTGATGTCAGTTATGCATCCACTTGCAGAGCCCCAACTTCTCCTGTTTATTTCTCAGGCAATGTATGTTTGTGCATACTCACTTGACTTTATGACCAATCTTATTCATCCGGAGGGATTTGTATCTCACATTATTTCACTTCATGTATTTTCCACCTCTGAGTGGTGAACTCCAGTTACTCACTTAATTGCAAGGTGCTATCAACAGACCC